>BGNK01001285.1:0-37788 GCA_003297005.1 Symbiodinium sp. clade A Y106 | reverse complement strand
GATAGCGGCTGGTTTTGTGGGAAAATTTAATCTGGGATGGGTCAGGTTAGTCTGGTTTTCTTAAGGCCGTTTTCTTATATAGCTATGTCCAGGGCCCAAGAACAAACGACGACTTTCCCTCACCTCAAACCCAGCAGGCCCAAGATCCCTTAGTGAAGGCATGAATCTTCAAACATAGTATTGAATGCAGCTCCGTTATCCCATTCTACAGTAGCTCAAACAGCTTTCCGACCGTTCAANATTGAATGCAGCTCCGTTATCCCATTCTACAGTAGCTCAAACAGCTTTCCGACCGTTCAAGGACTGCTGCGCAAAGTCAAGGGTTTGGGTGTGATCGTGGAGGGCTCTGAGGGCTTGCAAGAGCAGGTTCGGGACTCTGGAGGTGTAGGACGGGCCCCTGAGCTGTCGGATCTTATATTGCTTCGTTCCAGAACCCACCTAAATAAGAAAACGAGACTCTGGCATTTTCTTATTTTCCTTCATTCCAGAACACACCTAAATAAGAAAACGAGACTCTGGCATTTTCTTATTTCCCTTCGTTCCAGAACCCACCTAAATAAGAAAACGAGACTCTGGCATTTTCTTATTATCCTTCGTTCCAGAACACACCAAAATAAGAAAACGAGACTCTGGCATTTTCTTATTTTCCTTCCAGAACACACCAAAATAAGAAAACGAGACTCTGGCATTTTCTTATTATCCTTCGTTCCAGAACACACCTAAATAAGAANTTTTCTTATTTTCCTTCCAGAACACACCAAAATAAGAAAACGAGACTCTGGCATTTTCTTATTATCCTTCGTTCCAGAACACACCTAAATAAGAAAACGAGACTCTGGCATTTTCTTATTTTCCTTCCAGAACACACCAAAATAAGAAAACGAGACTCTGGCATTTTCTTATTATCCTTCGTTCCAGAACACACCTAAATAAGAANTTTTCTTATTTTCCTTCCAGAACACACCAAAATAAGAAAACGAGACTCTGGCATTTTCTTATTATCCTTCGTTCCAGAACACACCTAAATAAGAAAACGAGACTCTGGCATTTTCTTATCTTCCTTCGTTCCAGAACGCACCTAAATAACCCTAAAGCCTAGACCCTAACGATGTCTCTCGAAGTTCCTCTAGCCCAACTGAGCCTTCAGCAGAGTCACGGCACGAAGCGCTTAGGACACGCCAAATACNATAACCCTAAAGCCTAGACCCTAACGATGTCTCTCGAAGTTCCTCTAGCCCAACTGAGCCTTCAGCAGAGTCACGGCACGAAGCGCTTAGGACACGCCAAATACTAAGGTTTTGATGTTCAGATGTCCTGAGATTCTCTAGGCAAAGGCCCCTGATGTATGGAACCCCTCATACAGCACAGCCCATGTTTGCGCCCACTAGTATCACAGAGCGAAATAAGAAAATGAGACTCGCGGACGAGGGTACCCTGGTTTTCTTATTTTAACAGCGCTTGGTATTTTATGTAGAACCCTATCAGTCGCAAAATCCAGAGTCTCATTTTCTTAATCCAATGTTTTCTTAAGTAGTGCTGTCGCTGTACACCGTTCCAGGCAGCGCCGCTGCGTGCCCGCCCCCGGCGCCAGTGCCGGCACCGACTCCGTCCGCACCGATGACGGTGCGGCCGCGGCCCACAGGGCCCGCAGTGGCACCGCCATCCCCACAAGGCGACCGGTCGGCCAAATGGGCCTCAGCTTGCAGGCATGCGGCATGAGTCGGCATGAGCGTATGCGCGAATGGCCAGGACCGTGCCCGTCCATTTCGGGCGAGCGCTCGAAGGCCGGGCGTCCGCGAGATCTGGCACAAACCTGACATTGTCAACTCAACCAGTCTCGAGGCACCAAAGGAGAAGCCAGAAAGGGGGCCAAGTGCGGCTTGGCGAGATTCGCTCAGCATACCTCAACTGAGCACCCGCATGTTTGAAGTCAACGGTTGGGCATGGTCTTCCAACTGATCTGGCTCTGTGTAAAAATGCCCATGAACTCCGGCAAAGGACGAAGGCCGCAGCGAAAGTTTAAGAAAAAGCAAGGCCAGCTGCTTTTCGTCGGTTGTTTGAGCACGAAGTCCTGCTAAGAGCTCGCCGAGGCTTGTCCAAAGGGGGTCGAGCCACAGGCCAAAGCAGAGCTGGATGCAGAGCCCGAAAGACAAGAGGCAAGAACATGGCAAGGAGATCAGGAGGGTGAAGAGGTTTGGAGGGAAGAGGAGGCTCAAGCTGACGCTTCAAACAACGAAGCGGAGGACGAAGGTCAGGAGGAGGAAGCGGATGAGGACGACCTGCAGGAGGATGACGGGGAGGAGGGTGGTCAGGATGAAGCTGAGGAAATTGAAGAACAGGATGAGCCAGATAGCGAAGAGCGAAGCAGGTCACTTTCAGACACGAAGAGCTTCACGAAGGCGGGGGGCAAAACGGCTTTGGACAACTAGGAGTCACTAGCATTGGCACAGGGGGTTGCAGCATGGCCTGTAGTTGTGGCCTCCAGGCACCGACTTCGAAGCCTTGTCGCTCGCAGAGACGGTCTCCAAAGCGACGGAAGCTTTGTTTGTAGAGACATGTTGCAATCTCCGTGACAGAGAACCTCTCCGGCTGCAGTATGTGCGATAATACTTTGAATGGCATGTCTTACAATGAACTCGCACGACTTAAATGCAAAAAGACCAACGATGAAGTTCAAGAGCCAAGCAATGTAATTGCCTTCAAAATTGAAATCGGCACAGCCCTAATGCCACCTACTGTAATGCCACCGATTCGTGATGTAGCTGACGAGCAATATGGTGATGTAGAATAGAACCCTTTGGATGCATCCCTTTTTGTGAGACTTGGACACTCCCAAATTATGTGTCTCTGAAGGAAGGACAGAGCCGCCAAGGGAGGCGCCGAGGACTTTGACCAAGTCTTGGCGGAGGAGCGATCTCGCTGGGCATGGGAGACTTCCAATGCCAAAGGCTCTCCAGAGCACTGCTGCCTTTGCTGCCAAGCTGCAAGCATACCTCACGCAGATAGTGTCCATGTCACATACGACGAATGTCGACACTGTCAGCGAGCGTGGACGAGCATGCCATCCCCCGCGCATACGTCACCAATCAGCAACTGCTGTGCTGCGAGGCAACAAGCCCGTGCCGAACTTGAAGTACGCCACAGAGCTGGGTGTGTGCAAGGGGCACTACCGACTCTTGGACAAACTGCTGGTAGGACCTGCAATCGAACAGAACACCCGCAGCAGCATTATAAGTGGGCTTGTGGCCAACCTGGCATCAGCATTTTAATGAGACACGGAGAGGCACTCCAGATTTCGCAATACTACCAAGTCGATGACTCTCTTCCTTGATCCAATGAGCTTGCCATGGGAGAGCCAAGAACACGAGCCTGAAATTGAATATGCCCCCGCATGCAAGGCATGCTGCAGGCTGAGGAGCGTGCATTGGCCCTTTGGCTGATAAGCAGCCTCCAGTGGGTTTACGAATCTTGGGGGCGTTGGCCAGTCACGTCAGGCAAGCTTCAGCACGAGCAGACAGCAGAGCCGCTCGGCAGACTGCGGGCACTGGGGTACGGGACAAAACATGCGTTGGGTCATGTTGAATGACAGCCTGTCTGACCCCTGTTTCTGAGCAATCGTCCCTGCAGTTTCGAGGTGATCCGAGGGCGCCTACCAACAACTTGTTCCACTTGAGCGTTTCTCGGCCATGTCCATTCTGCTTCTCCATGCTTAGACTCGAACCATCCGAAACTGGCGGAGGCATACCTGGACGTAGCGGAGGAGTCGGCTTTGATCACCGATCTCTACTTGGGCGGCGGGATCAATCAACTCACAGCTTTGATCCGCAGCCTCGCCGCAGAAATCCGGCTCATGCCTTTCCAAGTCTCTCTCTCTCTCTCTCTTTTTCTCTCTCCTTTGTTAAGTATTACGTACCTCTCTACATATGTGGGACCATGTGCTCCAGGCTTGTTGGTGCTGAAAGGGCACTCTCTCCAAGATCGCTGGCATGGCCTGACCGCTCCCTTTATGTCCTTCGTGCTGCTGCTCGGCCACATTACAGAGCGCATCCGATACCGTAAATTCCCCAAGCCCTAAAGCGTTGTGCTTGTTACAGTCGGTACATTCTTGGAAGTGTCACCTCCCCCGACGACGCACCAATAACCTTGCCTGGCTTGTCCCAGTGTCAGCGCCGAAACCCTAAAGCCTCGAAGCCTTAAAACTTAAAACCATCATGGTTGTCATTCCTATGTATAAAAAACTGAGTGTATACATATACACACACACACATATATATATACATATACCTACACATGCACATATATAAGTGTAGAACCATTTGCGTATAATCCCCAGTTCAACTCAAGGATGGAGTATGCTCCCTTCTTGGCCCTGGCTTTTGCAGACGTCCTGGATGCCGAGAACCAAAGGCCCCCGGCCGACAGAAAGGAAGGAGACCTTACACATCCCTGCACGTCCCTACAAGTATCATTCCCTGAACCCTAAACGGCCCTAAACCCTATAAACCTCATACGCCGTCGACCCGAGCTGCGCCCCAATGTCTTGCCGCGGCTTATGCAGTCATTTGCGTGTCGGGGCAAGGCGGTTGTGTGTGAATTTACAGTTCAGTACGCGCTGGCCTTCGTAACTTTTGGAAACTCAGTCATGTTGGGGGTGGCTTTCTTAACAAGGAATCCATCCCAAGATGAAGTCCCTGCAAAGGACAAAAGTCCCTGAACAGGAACGTCTTAAGAACTTGTGTGTTATAACCGTCGAGAGTCTTGGGTTGGGTTTGGTTGGACGGCTGACATCTGCACTGATTTTGACGAGTTCTCGCATCTGTGCTTGCAGTGCAATGGGACGCACGCCGAGCATGGACACAACTAGGGGATGCTTGACTCATTGGGATGCGCTCCAACTGTGGACGGTATCGGAGGGTGCAGGCATGGATGTTTTCCAAGTGGGACGCACTCTGAGCATTGATGTTCTAGGGGTACGGAAATGGATGCTATCCCAAACAGGAGGCACCACGAGCATGACCGTTATTCGGGGTCCGGGCATGGATGAGCCAAAAATGTTGCGGGCATGCACATTCGAGGGTCCAGGACGAGGATGTGCTGGAAGACGCGTGCGGAGGAACCTGTGCAAGTGCGGCGACATTGAGGGTCGGGAGGCTAAACCCCAACTCCACATTGCCCCGGATGGCGCTTATACCTAAGTCTACTACACTGTAGACTGTACTGTCTTATTCACTTTTATCTACTACATACTACGCACTTATTCTCTATATATACTATACTATAGCGATGCTTTGTCCCAGGCCGGACATAGCAGCCCTGCGCGTCAGGGCGAGGGCTGCCATGGTGAACTGGTCCCCTTCGCGTCGGCTCACGAGCCTTACTGGGGAAACCTTGGAGCAGGCGGATTTAGGGTTTAGAGTCTGGTGCTTTTAGGGTTGGGGATAGATGGGAGCAGGTGTATGCATGGTTTGTGTGTATATATATATATGCACGGAGAGAGGGGTGCCGTAGAGATTCAGGCTGGTACATGGAAGATTCGTGACGTCCATGGACGTAACGCGAGTGAATCCCTGTCAGACGCTGGCTGATGCGGTGAGCGCCAGCCAAGACATTTCTCTGCCACCTGAGCACATGCCGGTTGATTCTACGCTTCCTCCCAAGCGCAAGAAGAAGTCCCTCGACTGCCAACTTAGAACGTGAGCAGTTGGCCTTGTCCTCCCAACTTGCATGAGTCGAGTTGCACATTTTCGGAGTTGCCAACATTGTGGCTCTCTCTGTCGATATTGGTCTAAGAGTCTGATATATATGGAACCCGAAAGCGGGAAGTTGTAGCTTCAAGCAGTAAGACTTAAGTCCGTCAGCAGCAATCAGCATCTCTCCGTGGCACCGAGGAAAAAGGCCGCCAGTAAAGAGACGGCTGCAGGTGTGGGGCGCCTGACGAAGGCCAGGCGACTGCTGAGAATTTCAAAGCACCGACTTGGCATCAACCTGAACGTCCCAGGGCGAGATGACCTACCCGCAGCCCGACATAGTCTCATCGGAGACGCAGGCATCTGCACAGTACAGCTGGGTGGCATGAGGACCTAGAACTTAAGATGCATTTGATGTTGCGGTGCGTGCAGCAGGACAGAGCTGCAGAGGAGCTGGAGGCGATGGATGACAGGCTGGACTTGAAGCTTTGCCGGCAAATGACATGCGGTTCGTGCCCACGGCATCATGTGTCTGCTCATAATGGGCGCCAAGTGCAGATCAGTGCCCGTATAGAGTAGATGATAATGAGGACAGACGACCTTGATGCTGATGACCTCATCGAGGCACGTCTTGCACGGAGTGATGGGACGTCCGACGGCAGACTGTCCCCGGCCCTCTGTGAGGATCCAGTCCCACTTGGTCCGCATCGGGTTTGGAGCTTCGGCTGCCAGTGACAATGTTCTCGAGTTTTGCTCAAATTTTTGACCGTCTCCAAGGACCTTCCTGACTTGCGAAGAAGTGCAGACCTGGGCTATGGCAAGCCGAACGCAGGCTTTTGACAGGGCAGGGCTGGGCTGAATGAGTCCTGAATCCAGGAGCAGATTCGGTAGCTTCAGTTTTTTTTTCGGCGCATGTTCTTTTGCAGGCCCGGATCTACTCGAAAGCAGCACTCTTGGGGGGACAGAGCGTTCCGCCCTCCTGGAGTTTCTTGCAGTCCCCGGCCTGGGAAAACAGCAGTCTTGATGTCTGTTTCTCCGTATGTCCTTTGTTGTTCACATGTTGGTCCTGTTATGTTGGTATAACTGGATTTGGATACTCAGGGATCCTGCCGACCTTGAACACCTCGTCACTTGGCAGCGATGAGGTTGAAGCCCAACTTCAGCGGCACCTGTCTGCGTCATTTGCAATCGGCCCCTTTTTCGGTTGGGGGCAAAATCACTGGAGGACGTACTTGTAGTGGAGTTGCTTACTGCAAAGCTAAGGACTTCCTTACCAAAGCGGATCTTGCGTCGCTTTGGGACCATGGCAGAGATGCACCAAGCAATGCTCTTGGCTACGGCCTCGGGTAAGCACAAGCACAGAAGGAATGCACCTTTCACGCGCTGGGATATGCCGTCTTCGAAGCTTTAGCGAAGTCATGTGAAGAGTCTTGTCCAGCATGTGCGCTGTTCGCTGGTTCGCATTTCGAGCTCAAACAGCTCTTAGACTTCATCGACAAGTTCCAGATTGAAGCGGCCCTTAGCCCAAAGTACTGCAGTGCCTTGGACCCGCTTTTGCATAGTCGACCCTGGCTCGAAACTCCGTTATGCCGGTGCAGCATGGCGCTTCTGACCCGGCACAGCAGCAACACAGGACAGCATGCATTTGGCCGACGTTGCGAAGGGAAACGCAGACTAGTCAGACTGAGATGGGCAAGTTCAGGACTGCTCGGCGACATGCCTTGCCATCGATATGATCTCACCTGGCAGAGCCGCTTTGCCGAACCTGCGAGTAGGAGCTCCTCACTGGTTGCAACGCCCTGCCAGAAGCAGTCACCAAACTCACACGAGAACTCCCGCCCCAGATATCTCTTTGCTCTTCCATGATGAGGCTGGTGTTCGTACCCGATCGCTGCGCCTGGCCGCCGCACAGCTCACGACTTCTTGTGGGGATGTACCGCCAGGCACTGCTAAACTGTCACTGTATGAATGTGAATGCAAGCTGCCGCGCGTCTCGAGTTTACATAGAGCACAAGTTTTCAGGACGAGCTTCAAAGCTTTGGAGGAGAAGGTCGCAGAAGCCATCCTCGCTGACCAGAAAACGCCGCCAAAGGAACCTGCTGCTTGCCAGCGAGGCATTTTCAAGCGCGTGAGATTTGCAAGAAGTGCTGCAGCCTCATGGTAAACCCCAACGGAAATCCTTGCGGCCACCCTTGTAGTAACCCCTATGGTAACCCATACCTGATCCCAGGAACTGAAAATACCGGAAGGGCCGCTGTTGCCGCCACGCTCTGGCTACAGCAAACCTCCGCCGATCGGTCCAGATGGAAAAGCAGAGCACCTGGACCTGCCTGCCCAGCCCCGAGCAGTAAACGGTTGCGGGGTTGTTAGAAGGGTTTTGTAACAGGATGGTTTCAATAAGAATTACAACTAGCTCTCGGCTTCAAGCACGCACTGAAAGAGCTGGAAAGGTGCCCCCGGGGGAAGACAAAACGCCCGTGGATGAGAGCAAGCAAGCGCCACCGCGCCCCCACGACAGGTACGGCCAGGCCTGGCACGCGAAGCCCAGCATCTCAGTAACACTGGGTCCTTAAAGCCTGAGTCCCCCAAAACACCAAAAGCCCTAAAATCCCTAAAAAGCTGACCAATGTAATCAAACCAGGAGACGTGAATCGGAATCGAAAATTTCTAGGAGGATGGACCTGTGGATCTGCAAGAGCTCCGCGCTGTCCAGAGAAAGCTTCAGCTGGAAAAGGCACGCCGAAGAGCTAAACATTCGTGTGTAGGGCTATACAGGGCAATAGAGGGAGTTTAGCGTTCAAGTATTTTGATCCGAAGCACTACACGCATGTGTCTCGTTCCGCAAGCAGTGAAGGCCGAAGAGAATAACGAGTTCCTGGCTGCCAAAGATGCAGAAGGCAAATCCTCGGCGGCCCAAGAAATTGGCAAAGCAGCAGATGCCGAGCCTCGAGATGCACTCCCGCCTCCCCCTCCCCCGCTTTGAGTAGTAGTAGGTAGTGTAGGTAGGAGTTGCAGTAGTTGTACTGTAGGGGTTGTAGGAGTTGTAGGAGTGGTAGTAGGAGTAGTAGGAGTAGTAGTAGTAGTAGTAGTAGCAGGAGTAGTAGTAGTAGTAGTAGTAGTCGTAGTAGTTCGAGGAGGAGGAGGAGCAGGAGGAGGAGCAGCAGTGGCAGTAGCAGTAGCAGTAAAGCCTGGATGGATGGATGTGCATGCATGCACGGATGGATGGATGGATGGATGGACGGGTGGGTGGGTGGATGTACGTATCCGTGCAGGGGTGTTGATGCATGGAAGGAGGGAGGGAGGAGGGGAGGGATTGATGGATGGATGGACAAACACGCTCGATCTATGTCTCAACCGGTGTGGGCAAGAAGAGATATCGGAAGATGCATGTGCACATATCAGCAGACATCCAAGGAGTCAGCTGCTTCGCCAGGCCTTGATCAATCTACCCGACGTGGCCTGAGCAATGCAGAATCAGCCGAAGAAGGCATGCCAAGACACGGCAAGTCAAAAACCGACTCCGGGAACCCCGGAGGTCCAGGGGGCCGAGGATCCCAAAACTCCGGCCCGAAGGTAGAGCCGAGGACAGCAGGGAATCCCAACGATGAGTTCCAAGGGCAGTCGCTCCCTCCGCCTCCTCCACCGGAGCCACGCAAGGTAACCATGGAGGAGGCCCAGCAAGGGGTCTATGTACCAGGTGAGATTGAGCCATACCAAACAAGAATGTACAACCCTTTCTTTCATGTATGACATGGGCTGCACATCTTCAGATCGAGCGCTTGATCTGATGTTGCGCCTGTTCATCACTCAGCAAGTGGCTGAGTCGGCGTTGTGTTTCACGTGGAATCTAGAATCTAGAGCATCCCAAAGCGGTGTTGAAGCGATCACGTGCTTCAAAAAGGATTGGGCCGTCGCAGCAGGGTTCACATGTTTTGCCGGATTCCTCGGAGCACGTGCAACACGGACTCCCCCAAGCCTGCAAGCTGCCAAAGGGGGATAAGCAAACGAGATCCTTCCAAGGTAATGCATAAAT
This sequence comes from Symbiodinium sp. clade A Y106, assembly GCA_003297005.1. Lineage (NCBI taxonomy): Eukaryota > Dinophyceae > Suessiales > Symbiodiniaceae > Symbiodinium > Symbiodinium sp. clade A. Next base: position 28,068 of record BGNK01001285.1, on the reverse strand, counting down.
CCTTGTAACGTTCTCGCTGAGGCCGGAAGAGGAGTGCCGAGCCTCGTGAATTGGAGGCTCCTTGAGCTATATGCCAGATGCAGCCAAGCATGATTCCAGATTAACATACTGAATCTCGGCAATGGAGTGGCTGGTGAATGACTGTGCGCGTGCAGGTTCCAGATCCTGGTACCTGCAGCGCGGAGGAAGAGGTAAGCCCGCAATCGAGTCCGGGCATGTTTGGGAGGGCATGGTCGGGCTGGTTGTGAATTCGATGACTTCCTTTTATCAGGAGGAGAGGGACGACTACGACGACATTGATATAGCCAGCGACATTGGCGTGGAGGAGGCGGTGCCTGCAATAGGCATGCTAGCTTCACTGTTAGGTGTCGGTTTCGACATGCAGGATGCACCGGTGCATCCGGTGGCCTCGAAGTGGGGTGCTGCGCCCGTACCATCTGGCAGGTCGCGTGGCTTTCAGATCGATGCAGAAGGGCTTGGGGTAACTATAGAACAAAGGCCTCGTCTCGCCTCTCCTGCGTAGCTACACGGAGCAAAACACAGAGAGGATGCGATGTGCAACAAGCTTGCCGCAGATGTGGATTTTCCCACTGCCTGGTTGAGTTTGGGGATGTCGGAGTACACCTCCGCTTGAATACAGATAATACAGTACGTTATAATACAGCATAATATACAGCAGTTTACATGTAGTGTAATTTCATGAACCAAGTTGAGAATGCTGTGCCGAAGGGGCATTGCAGGGTTCAACGGCCTGACACTTGCGGGACCTTCGCAAACGCCAAAGCCAGATGCTCTGCACATGCCTGCTGCGAATGGGAAGCTGTCATAACGGCCGGAGACGTTTTTGCAGTCGTCATCAGTGGACATATACATACACATGATGTAGATGATACAGGATATGGACCAGTAACTAGATATGCCTTGGCGGATTCCCTGCAGTTTTGCTCGCAGAGGTCGACTCTGTTTGGTGGACTCCCACCGAACCATCCAGGACTCCACGGTACAGGGCGAAACATGCAAAGCTGGAAATGATACATGTTCAACAAATCATAACCTATGTCGTTGATGTGGCGTCACAATCACATATCTGCGAAGCTCAGACCGTCAGCTAGCTGCTTTGCAACTGCCTGACGGAAGCGGCAGGCCTCCAAGGGGTGTTAGCACTGCAATCCTCCATCCAGGCGCGAAGCTGTTTCCATGCAGGTCAACCATTGCAAATCTGCAGATGCACTCACTTAGACTATTGTCTCTCCTGGAGAGGCGACCGGTTGGCCTCTCACTCTGAAAACAACTTTGTGGCCTTGCTGCAGATACACGAAGGCTTAAGCTCATGACAAAGGCATGGCTTAGTCCTTTGCCACTGAGGCGAAAGTTGGCTGAGCAAGTTCCTGGACTGCCAGCCATGCATCATCCGCATCCTCGCTGGCCACATGCTTCACTTGTGGACTCGTTTAGCTTGTCTGCCTGCAGCAAATTTCACTCTGTATCTTGGCAGCACAAGCGTGGCTCAACAGCTAGAATTTGCTTAGATTCTGATACGAGCGGCAAAGAACATGATGGTGTTTCGTGCCAGGCACTCTTCGAGGAGGCCGCCTCTCGGCCTGGTTTGGATCTGTTCGGAGAGACTCTGGGAGACCGTTTTCCTGGCTGCTTTCTAGGCTGCTGCTGCACTGCTGCAGCTGCACAAGGAGATGACCGAGGGCACGGTGCTAGCAAATGTAGAGTACGCAGCAGCACTGACGGAGCCTGCTGGCGCCATCCGGAGCCTGAAGCATCTTGCAACGCGCCTCACCAATCTTGTAGAGTGATTTTTTCATCCGGCTGTCACGAAGGTCTTCGTAAAAGAATCTGAAGGCTGAGGAGTTCAGGAGTCCTAAGTGTCCTAGGTCATAAGCTACCCGTTTACAACCAACCTCCCCTTCAGAGAATCGTTCTGGACGCGCTGTCCACTTTGGATTGCCAATGTGCACGTGCAACTTTGTGGCCTATAGTCACGCTGGTTTTCTCAAATCTCGACCGACAGCCAAGCTTCGGCCTATGTCACCTTTGCTGCCCAGTTATCGCTTGCAAGTATTTTGGTTCGTGCATCTTGAATAGCCGTTCAACTGAGTACAATTCAGACTTAATCGTGACAAATTCCAATCCGTCGGGCAGAGCCAGGGCACCAATACCTCGCAGTACAGGAGCCATCTCAGAGCATGGAGACAAGTTGTTTAACGTTTCAAGCGAATCAGCGGCTGTGTCCCCTGCAAGCCACGGCACGATCCTGGTGATGCAGGCGGCAAATTTTCAAGCTGCTGACCAACTTGGGGAACAGAAGCCACCCGCGGATTAGAGGCTTTAAAAGGAGGCAGCTTGTTCGGAGACACACATCCGGGCCAGTGCTCATTGTCACAGGCGTGAAGCTCTCTTGGGCTTGAAAGCTCGTGCGAACGAGAAGGTGGCTTGAAGATGGGAGATCTTCCGGCGGGATTCTGTTGTTGTATTGCGGCATCGCTCGGGATGCCCCTACTACCCTACTACTGCTTAGCGCAACGAGGCACAGGAGGCACCAGAGCTGGAGAGCCTCCTGCAGCGTCTGAGCCGGGATCCTGAAGTTTTCTCTTTCATCGAAGGCATCTTCCTCTTGGACTGCCTCAGTGAAAGTATGTGCTCGATGTATTTCACAAGAATTACACTGTTGATCTGAGGCGCCGCGCTGGTGGCCGCGGCGCAGTCACGCCTGCGCCGCAGATGGAAGTGTCTGCAGTGGCGGTTTTGAGGGGGTGGTTTCAGGTCCCTGTCCCGCGGAGTCCATTGCCGGATTCGGTGCTACATCCCCAAGGCATGGCTCTGAAGCGTCACACGTTTATCCGCACTGCCCGTGATGCTTCGACACCGTATGTGTATATTTCACTTTCTGATCCCAGACTCGCAGCATCTTCAGAGCGGGTGAGGTGGAGACAGCTTGGCTTCCAGTCGTGCGATCCTCGCTCAGACCTGCGCACGGGAATCCTGGCGCCTGGAACTCAAAGTCTAAAGAGGTGCTGACCGAGTCGGGTTTAGGATTTACGATGTGTGCAATTGTTGCGATTTTGAGGGTGAGGGTGCTTCGAGCCGTTTGTCAGCCTGCGGTCGTTCTCAGAATTCGAGGCTGGACTGCTTAGTCCACATGGCGGAAAGGCCAGCCGAGTCTAGACTTCGCTGCGACAGTAGCATTCATAAGGACCCTTAGGTGGGTAGGGGGGAGGGGGGTAGGGCGCCTTAATACCCATAATAAGGCCTCATTTCCTTACCCCCCTAAGGGTCCCTATGATACTATGTATGGTCGAGGCAAACTCTGTTGCTCTTGCTTGGCCTCGGAAAGGTGGGTGCATAAGTTAGCGAATGTAAGTATGAGGTTTTTTGCTTCGGTGCCCGACTTCGATGCAACTTGCATCCTTCAGACTTCGCTTTGCTTAAAGGCTCTTTCATATGTATGATGACGCAACTGGGACAGGTTTAAAGGTTTCTGACTCGAAACCATTGTGTTTTTGATTGCATTCCACCGAAGCATATCGCAATTCTTTAGTTTCTCGTTTCTTTGCTGCGGTACAGCGTTTTGCTGCTAGCTACGGGAACTTGCCAAGAGCAAGCCGCAGCTACACAACTGCCAATGCACCATGCCTTGAGCAGTTGTTTTGCCATAAGCAGCCCTGTGGCGACATGTAGAAGGTGAATTTATACATCGACAGGGTGTCCGGGGCCTGTGCAGAGCGGGGGTCGCTTCGCCGCTCGTGTTGGGAGGAGCGGCAGAAGCTCCCGGTAGATTTCCAGCCTCGACCGCCTCCAGTTCCACCCCAAGCCAACGAGCCCCCGCCGCAAGCGCGGCTACATTTGACGGCGGTGAAGACGATAAGCAGGTAGTACATGCGCGCCAACTGCAAACCGAGTCTGTGCATGCAGACGTTGGTGGGGGAAAAGCGCAGGGCTGACACTGGCAGGTATCCCCTGGCCACGAGCCAAATGGTCCGTGAGGCTTCGGCAACAGCAATGCGATGCAGGCGCTTCACGGCACCCGGCTCTGACGCAGGCCCAAAGCGATGGGATCGACTATCCGTTCGCTGTGGCGAGCATCAACATCACACAGCACTTGGCTAGGCCCGCAAACTCCGCTGCATTCTGAGCCTTTCGGAAGCCTTCCTGATCCCTCTCCTTCCACAGGTATTTGCAGCTTGTCAAGGATGGCTTGGGCTGCTCCTTCGGCTTCAAAAACTTGTTTGCCTCAGTTACAATTCCATCACACTTGCGGCGAGGAATTCGGTTACACCGGTCATGACAGGTAGTACCCAATCGCGCATTTGCTGATTTTTTTACCGCAAGTGCTTTTGTGCACCCGCTTGACGAGGCTCCGGGATGCAGAGCGCATCCCCTCGCGTAGTTCACAGATTTGCGAGGCGAGCAAGCTACCTGTTTAGCAGTGACAATTCCCTCTGCGTTCAAGAGGCTCCAACTCACAGTTGCCTAGCTGTTCTGAAGGCTTCTGGCGAGCTCCAGGACCGGATGGGTAATGTCTAAGAGTCGGGGATGAGTAGAGAGTAGTCTAATCAGTCTAATCATCCAGCAGTCCGGAGAAGAGTGCCTGAGTGCCTGTGCTCGCTTTGCCTCGGCCTCGGCAGGCAGCGGATCGAAAGCAAGGAGCCTGCGATTGAGCGCTTGGCCTCAGAGTCGACAGCACCGTGAGACGATCAGTGTGTGCAATGCTGCGCGGAAGTCGGGAAATTGTGGTGGCATGTGTTGATTTACGTCGTCATGTAGGTAGCCGCTCTGCCAATGACGCTTACCCAGAGCCAGCACCTCTAGAATCTGCTCGCCGAGAAATGCTTCCACGAGACCACTGATCTCAGCAGATGGTGTGCCATCTTTCACTATCGCTAGGCTACAGTTCAAGAACCTGGCTCTCCACCGATGCCCCGAGCAGCCGGAATTGTCTAAAGAAGGAAGATCTACAACGAGCAAAACAGCTAGCGGTAGATGTCAAATCCCATACAAAAATGTGTGGTCCTGGAACTCGATGAATCGTCCTATCGAGGCCCTTCTGCGAGTTGCATGCAGCTGCGCGCACCTAAGAGAGAGTGCAAGCTTCCGGCTCGATTTTTTCATTTTGAAGATGCCGAGGTGATGGCTCGTGGGGAGCTCGTCTTACAGAGGAGCAGTGCCGCTATCGACTTGGAGGGCTCCTGGATGAGAGGCCTGCACTCCAACTGGCGAGCGCGGAAACAGGAAGACCCGAGCATCACGGTGTGCTGCCTAAGTTGGTGTCTCTTCCATTTCATCTGCAGGATAATTAGGAGGAGAACTGCTTTCCAGCAAGGTCATGCATTTTGGGCCCATCATGGAAGAGACGCTGGCAGCTGCATGTGCGTGGATGACTTATGCTTATGCTTACTTTTTGCGTATCTGTACACGAGCAGCGTTCTGATGCTGTTCGTGGGCAGCATAGAGGTTCTGCAAGCAGGCTCCCATGGAGACAGCGCTTGGGGCCAAGCAATCCCAAGCCCCGAGGCCCAGAGCCCTATCTCCCTGGCGAAATGCAGGGTCCCTTGTGCAATGAGGTCGGAGTTCAGGGGCTTGGCAAGCGTCTCACAAGAGGCCTGGCCCGGTGATTCGGAGATTTCATATGGAGGGGTGTCCTGATAATTGGGGTTTATGCTTAAACAAGGATCCTGCGGATCTGGTGTTCTTGTTGGGGCCCCTGGAAGGTTATAAGTCCCTCAACTGGGGTTCTAAGTAATTAACAGTATAGTTACCTGGTGCCTTTTTCGAAAGCTGTAGCTTCGGAATTCTCTGACCAGGCCTCGGCGCCCCCGCGAGCCGCAGGCGAAGAGGAGTCCGAGGCGGCTCGAAAGCCGAGTTGCAGACTCTAACGGTTTCAGGAGCTTCAGGGATGCAGAGGTTGACTTTAGGGGTTTTGGGACCAGGGAATTAGGGTTTAGGTATGATGCTCTAGGTGCTACTAACTATTTGGGATCAGGGAATTAGGGTTTAGGTATGTTATAAGTCCTACGAACTATGGTGTTCCGTGTTCGATGGTGCCCGCTGCTGTCGAGAAGGACTTCGCTAAGCTGGCAGATTCCGTGCAGCAAACTGCCGCTCTCTTAGCTGTGCTTACAGAGAATGCGGAAGTTTCCGAAAATAGGGGACCAATTATATATCAAGGATACTATAATAATGTAACCCTAAAAAGGAACTACAATCGAGTTCCGAAAATAGGGGACCCTAATATAGTACCCTAAATAGTAGGATCCTTATTATATGGACCCAAAATCAGGCACCTCTAAGCTTCGGAAACTCCCATGCAGGGCAGGGAACTTCCAGAAGTCAGAAGCCTGCATTGCCCTGAGGTTCAGAAATTTTCTGAGACTGCAAGCATCTTCGGCTGTTCCGACGTGTTTTGCTTGCCATCGAAGTTCTTGGTTTTTTGCTGCGGTAGGGATGCGAACGTCCGTCAACGTGTGTCAAAGTCTGCAAGATCTCCTGTTATGGATGACATCGATATGCCTGTTCACTTGTCACAAGTGTCCGGCGGCTTTCCGACAGTAGAGAGTTTTGCCGCCAGGGACATATCTGCATGGAGCCGGGCACTTGAAAAGTTGAGTAGAGCTGCTCGCCGCCTGTGATTTCCGTTTTGTTGCGGAGGTTTGAAGAGTGTAGCCTAAACGCGCCCGGCATGCGGCCGCCGACGATTGCTTCAATATAGCCATCTAGGCCCGAAGGGTGACAGCAGCATCCTGCAGGCAGTAGGATGGCTTCCACAGAGCCTTTGCTCCCGGATGATCAGGAGGCGAGCCAGTGTGCAGACTTCGGGTTACTGCAGTTGCAATGCCTGCTTCCGTGAAAGACGGGACGACATTTTTAAACTACAAGACTCTCACAAGACTGTTTGAGCGAAAAGTCAAGGTCCTCTGGATGGGCCTGATCGCAGAAGGCACCCCTAGCCCATCATAGGAGGTTCTGGTGAGGAATAATTAAGGATTAAGGGCCCGACTACCTGAACACCCCGTTCTGGCATCTAGTCAGCGTTGCCAGCAGGACGGTGTGAGGGGCTGGTGCCGGAGGACATGCAAGTCTCTGGCAAAGGGCCTGGCACTAGCAACCTGGCGGCTAAACAAACAGAGAGACGTGAAGTGGCACTTGCTTCCTCGACGGCAGCGCGACGTCGCTCCTAAGGTCTTGGCTGTCGTCTTCGTCCTGGTTTGGATAGTGCAGGGAATCGTGTGGGAGTATGCAACCATTGGCTGTTCTCCTGACCGACTTAAAGACTACGACTATCCTGGAGGAGGCGAAAGTAAAGCTGGATCTTGGATTGCAGTTGGCAGAATTTTTTTTCGTTCGCCACGTGTTGGAGCAAATGGGTTCGTGAAAAGAATTGCGAAATCCCTCGTTTGTTGGATGATTGCAACCGGTTGTGTGGAGTTGAGCCTCTCGCAGCGCTGGTTGAAGCTCTGTGGGAACACCGGGACAACAGTGAATGCGCACCTGCGGCCTGCACTATCAAAGAGAGCCCCTGCAAGGCTTCAACCAAACACGGGGCACCTGCAGACTTCAACTGTGCCGACGGCACTCCTGCTGGAAGTCTACAATGGAGCGCGTAGTTTGTACGCGGAGCAACGAGGCATCCCCACCCGGCAGGCTCCCCGCAGTGAACCGGAGCCGGGGCGAGAGGGGAGCGAGCAAAAACCACGTCCCCACTGGCGGAAAGGCTGCGGACCCAAAAACGAGCGGAACAAAACAAAAGCCTTGGGCTGCAAAACATCTTCTAGGGTCGCCTGGAAGTGGGTATGGAGCACAAGGGGCGTGAGATGACAAACAGATAGAGCCATCAGCAGGGTGGAGGAGGTTAGGGCTTTCGATTTGTCGCGCGACAAGCTCCTTTTAGGTACTTGAAGGCGTGTTGTGCGCTGCCGCTGATTTTCCGAAAGATCAACTGTCAGGGCATCACGCGTAGGACAGTAGAAGATTACGTACAATCTCGATTTGCTATCTATACGCATTACCCACATGACCAAAACATGAACACTTGTATGCACAGGAATGTATGCACAAATTCTTTACGCACATGACTTTGCCGTCAACCAATCCCTTTGCTTCAGGTGGTAAGGCATTCAACCTACTGCCCATGATCTCTCTTCTGGCTGAGCGCAAGCCAATGTGGTATGGCCAAGCCTTCGATGTGATCCCTTCCAACGAGGCCTGGTGAGCCGCTGCTGTGGTGCTTCACAAAACAGGAATAGATCTCGCTTGTGCAAGCATGCCAAGCACCTGGTCATGTGAATTCAAATTTCATGTTCTACATTGAATTTGTGCACCTTGCCAGCACTCGACGTGAGGCCTCCACTGTCGCAGGCGCACCTGTTGGCACCTGGTGGCGGACCACTGGACCCTTGTTTAACACATACATGTACGAGGACGGACCGGCGGTTCAATGCCTACTTGGCATGTCTCCGCAACAGATCCCAGCGCGTTATCGTGTGAATGCAGCGTGGAGAGGACGTTGCGAACTCACAGCCGACCATCATGATGAGACGCAAGCTGATCCGACTGGGGCAATGCCATGTTATCGAGAGATGTGACGGAAGCGGAGAGGCTTACACCATCTCGGAGGGCTCGAACTACTTCGCGAACCGCTTCAGAAAGTTGCTTGGTGGAACAGGTCAGTGCGCTCTCTCTCTCTCTCTGTCTTTGTTTGTTGCTTGCTTGCTGTGACTGCTTGTTTGCTTGTTTGTTTGTGCGTGCATGCGTTCATTGCGCGACTGCTTGTGCCTATGCATTCATGCATACATGCAGGCATGCATGTATGTATTCATAGATAGATGCATCGGTAGATTGAAATATCCGTTCATGCTGATTCATGCACTAATCTCGCTATTAACCCAATAACCTTTTACTCCCTCACACTTCATCATTTATAATGCATACATACATGCGCGCGAGGGTGTTGCTTCGCCTGATGTCAGTTCCGTTGTCGGAAGCCTCATGCGTTGTGCCCCGAACTCGCACCAAATGGGATCCATATGTATTTTGTTCTCTTCGCCATGGGAAGTTGCTTGCTTTTGTTAAGTTCTCGACGACCGGACCTCAGGTGGTTGGGTATGACTCAGGCGATGAGCCTCTCTGGCTGAGTTCCGTTAAGTTTTGTTCATGCTGTCTTGAGCGTAAGCTGTAGTCTATAACTATAGTCCAGCAAGTCTTTGACTTGAGGCACCTTTGGCTCATGAGACTCGTCAGGTTACAAGATCTACAAGGGCGACACCCTCATTGCCGTCGCCGAAGAAACGCAGAATGGCTTTGAATCTATTGCCTTCCGGAATATCAGCTCCCGCAAGGAGCTTGCATCCTCCGTGCTGGAAGGGCGTCACTTCCACGGCCAGTACGACCTGTGGTTGGTGGACGCCAAGAAAAAGGCCTTCGCTTGTGCTTTCAGGGCCGATGCTTTGGGGAGGTAACCGGCAACCAGCTCGAAGCCACTAGCATTGTGGGGTCGAATGGCTTTCAGACAAAAGACAAAGTCTGTTGTTGTTCAACATGGAAGAATCGGAGGGACAGAGATCAAAAGTACTTGCAAATTATGGCCCTGGGGCGGGTTTGGAATTAGTTTTACAAGATAGCTGCAGAATGATACGTTTCCAAACGTCCCCACTATGTTGACTCCGCTCCCGAGCAATATGCAAGTAATGGTGCTTCCTGAATCGTTTCGAATGCTCAGAGCTTTTCGACCGAACTTGGAATAAGTATCAAAACCCGTGAAACAGGCTGGATCCTTCTTGGATTCTTTCAGAGGCCCTCTGGCCACCTTGCGGAAGCCATAAGTGAACAAGTCTGGTGCTGAGGGCTTGACTAAGACCGAATATAGAGGATGTGTTGCTAATGTACAGGAGTATGTTTCTGGATGAAAGATTAAAAGAAGTATAACAATGTAGAATGGTATGCGATAAAACGGTAAAAAAGTATGTGCATATATATATATAATGCGGCTAAAATACGCACACACACACACACGTGATCCTGTATGCTCGTATATGAGAGCATACTGCACACTATGGTACCGCAAGATTATTGGCAGACACCGTTGAAAAGGAACGTAATGAATAAATACATATACATATACTTATACACATACAAAGATACACGCCTGTAGATGTCGGTGTATGTATATATGTCTTATAGCAGTGCTATTCACAGAAAGCCATTCCAACAGAGATTAGTATATAATGGAGTGTATACATATATGTACATTCCTATGTATGTTCATGTATATGTATATATATATATGTACAAAGATTAGTATAGCTTAAGGCTTAAGATATACTGAGGCTCGTATACATCAACGTATGCTTTGTTGCCCTAACGGGCATGTGTATTTATACATATATATATATGTATACATACATATACATCTATATGTATGTATATGCATAGATATGTGTGCTTGTATGTCTACATGTTTGGAAGAAGAAGCTCAATTCATCATATCATCCTGCCCAGGCTGTAGGATCGAAGTTTTGGTTGCAAGCGACTCAGCTTGCTTGCTCTGCGGTGTGCAGGATGCCGACCTCCCTGCCTACGTGAGCAGTGCTGCAACGCTTCTGTATGCCTTCTTCGTCATGCATCAGAGAGGACACAAGATCAAAGTGGACCCGAACGGACCAGTTCCTCGTCCCTTTGCATGTGTGCGCTGTGGTCGATGTTCGGTCCGCGGCCTTGCAATCGAGGAAGGTCATGGCGGTCATGACGGTCCTTCCTTTTTGGCGGCGACAGTGGAGAACGTGACTGTGGCAAACGAACAGGTCTCAGAATGTCCAGCATCAGCGAGAGGATTCCTCTCACAGGCTGCCTTAGCTTGTTTGGCTGAGGTACCGTCTGAAATCGTGGGTTCAGGTCTGAGAGCAGAGGACAGAGTTCCGGACCAATTGATTTAAGCCATCTGCAAACAGTATCGGGCCCTCACTTGGCAACCTGGCGGTAGAACAACTTCTTTCTGTCATACTGCACTGTTGCGCTCAGCAGAGCCTACAAGTGAATCGCTTGTTCAACCGCCTGGAAGCCCAATTGCTTTGTTTAGCTACAGAGAGGTTGGAGGTCTGTACATATCTTGAGTCCAGCCCAGTCCACATCTGCATCGGCTCATGACAGAAGGACGGGGAAGAAAGGTGTCATCCACATGTGCTGGTGTTCAGTTCCCAACCCGCAAGCCGCAAACCCTCAGCCCTGAAAGCCTGCACGCTGAAGCGTAGAACCTTAAACCTCAGAAGGGAACCTGCATGAACTGCCTTGTCACCAGAGGTCATCTCTGAGAGATTGGCTGAGCAGACCCGAGGTGACTGAACCGATAAGGCTCATCTCACAACCGGTTTCAATATGTCTATGCCATGTTGTATGTTGCAACCTTTTACGCGTACATATATGCAAGTGAGAACTCGATACCGCGAATAGTAGTGTACAGTGCGCTGTGAAGGTGTCACTCACGGAGATGACTCTTGCGAGATTGATTGCGATCGTAATGACGGAATGCTAGATGTTGTTGCACATTGTGGGTATATTGTTGAACTAGCTGCCGACTGTTAATGGAACCGACTCTGGACAGACAAAAAAAGACTCACCTGGAATGCTACAGCTCGGTACCAAGAAGTACCAAGTGCATGCTGGAACCTCGTCTGTCCTTGGAACTCGGAGCCCGAAACGCCCTAGACCATGGCCACGCCTCAAGAATCCCTCAACCCCAAAAGGCGTGAATCCCCTTGTTCGCCAACACGTGGCTTGACCGGTCCGAAGCATCACCGAGGAGTTTGCCTGGAGTCCGATACTGGTAGCTGTCAGGATGATTGAGTGCTGCTGAACCACAACACCGTGAAACTTAAAACTTAGGCCCCAATCAAAGTTTAGTGTAGAGAATTTCGACTGAAAAGGAGGTGGGACCTTGCTCAGGAGAAGGAAATGGAGCTGGCTTCTATTCTAGGTAGGGAAGCCCAGACCCGAATCGCCGTCGAATTTTCTGCCCCTCCTAGATGGGCTGTGAGGGTTGAAGTGTTCGCATGTTTGATCCATGCGGGCCCAAGTGCTTCCCGCGTTCGGACGTGGCCTCCGTCGTGGCGATTGGTTTCTGTGGTGTGCCTAAACAGCCGTCTCGTCATGAGTGACTCGCACGAACATAGCAAAAGTGTTACAAAAAGAGCCACTCAGACTCTTTGAGGCCATGGCAGTGAAGGCCAGGCATCGTGGCCCCAGGCAAGGACAGAGACTTTCAAAGCACGGGATTTGTGCTTGGTCATGCGTTCAGTCAGACTGGTTCGACCATGTAGACCACAGATACTACAAAGATCAGAATGTCCCCCGGCCCCCGACATGTCTTTGCAGTATTTGCTGCAGCGTTCAGGCCAGCAGCTCTTTTACTGGTTGCGCCCATTCTGCTGCTGTCATGGCCCTGCTGGCTCTATTGCTCTTCAGTTTGCCATCTGCGCGTTCTGGTTTCGCGAGTTCAGCTGCCTTAGCTGATCTGTTGTGCTCCTAGACCAACTTCCGGTGATGATTTTATCAGAGATGCACGCGCCAGGGCTTGCGGGTGGAACTTGAGCTTTGCCCTTGGGGTTTCTCCGCGGAGCAGGCCCGAAGCTCATTGCCACTCTTATACATGAACGGTTGAGAGTCATTGAAGGCTTAGAGCATCAAGAACTTGCCTGCAAAGATATATATATATAAAGATACAACCAATATTATACTACATCTTATACAGTACATGTCAGAGCCTGGATCTGCCTGTCGGCTCACATCTTTCAGACCGACGCCGCAAACTGGCGGCGCGCGCATGCACTTCCCTGATGCAGAGGCTCGATGAAAGCAGCGATAGTCATGATGGGAACCATAAGTAGTAGAAGTATCAAAAATCAGAATCCAAGGGAAGTTCGGCGATTAGGGATATGAAACATGATGATACTTGGTCACCAGTTACAGGCGAGTGACCGCCAATCCGACCAAAATGGGCCGTCGTTTGAACTATCAACTTGCCCTCGGCATGGAGGATTCACAGTGTACAGCGTACCTGTCATGGTAGTGTGCTGCTGGGTTGGATGGAGTCCCTGGGCAGAGCCCCCATCACACTAGTCCAAAGCTCAAAGCCAAAGCCTGCAATTTCAGACCCAGCGGCCATTATCCTCTTGCAAGTCCAGGCAGCATCCAGTTCCACAGCCTCCTTCCTCGCAGTGGGTGGCCTGGCTGCTGCAGTGACGATGGTGCCCTGGAAGCACTGGCATCTGGAAAGTGTCATGGATGCGATCCTTGTGACTCTGACTGTGGTCTCCAACCTCGTGGCTATCATGATTTTGATGGTTCGTGCTATTGCATCAATTCGGCTGCCTTGCCTATCAAAGCACTCAGTTCAGCACTTTAACTTGAAAGGCTGAGAAGATGCAGACTAACACAGCATGTCTTTCAATTTGTAGTTGTTTGCTCATCGCACTAGCGCTGCTCCACGGAGTTGCAGGCCTCGGCCTCGAAGCGGGCGAAGTTGGTCGGTGGGGATCCCAGGTTGGTGCACCTCTTCGTAGCAAGCCGGAAGAAGCCGCCAAGGTTGTTTCGTCGCAGTAACGGCGTAAATGGTGGTGCTGGTGCTGGTGCTGGTTGTCGTGTAGTACATCGTAGCATTTATAGTCGCAGTAGTATTCGCGGCAGGAGGAGTGGTAGCTAGTAGCAGCGGTAGCAGTAGCAGTAGCTGTAGCTGTAGCAGTAGCAGTAGCAGTAGCAGCAGCAGCAGCAGCAGCAGCAGCAGTATCAGCAGCCGCAGTGGCAGTGGCAGTTGCAGTGGTAGTGATAGTGGTAGTGGTGGTAGTAGTCGTAGTAGTAGTAGCAGGAGCAGCAGTAGTAGTAATTGTATAAGAAATCGTCGTCGTAGTTGCAGTCGTGGTAGTGGTAGTCGCAACGGCAGTGGCAGTGGCAGATGTAGCGGCAGCTGTAGCCGTGGCAGAAGACGTGGAGCAGCGCTGCTGCAAGCTTTTGCAACCTGGCACTTCCATGCTGTTGTGACTGAACAACATGTCATGTCGTTTCAGGTGGCGAAACACATGCCTGTGTGTTCCAACATTTATAGCATGAAGTTAACAAGTGGACCCGCCGAATTTAAGCACTTAAGTAAGCAGAGGAAATGCAACTGAACAGGGTGCCTTAGTCATGGGAACAGGCAGGGATCAGCTCGGGTTGGAAACCGGGCCTTCTGCCTTGGATTGCAGCCGTTGACGTAGCAGTAGCAGAAGTGGAGTACTTGGATGAAACTGCAATTTTGCCGCGGTCTGACCTGCATGCCATGCTGAGGAAGAAAAGCAGAAGAAGTAGAGGACCCGTGTAGCGCCGGAGGCGGGCAGTCTCCGACACACAGACGAGACAAGATACTTGTCGAGGACTGGTCCTTGGAGTCAGTCAGCAAGAAATTTGCGCCTCAGGCGCAAGACAGTCCATTGATGGGTAGGTTCGGCTGGAGACTTGGCATGACTACAGACTGAAAGATTTGCTCTGGTGCAGGTTGCGGAGATTCGCAAGCTTTGCAAGGTTGGGTGCTCCATTCCCGCGGAGGCGTTGAGCTGGCACAAAGCCTTAGCAAACGAAGGATCTGCCAGAGGATTTCGATGATACCAAACTCCTCCGTGCCGAACCGAGCTCTAGACACTAGCAACTCTTCAACTGCTCAGCACCCTGGGGTTCTGAGGCTATGCCCTGCAGCATCCAGACGCACCCGGCGACGCCGCAGCAAACGCATCACTGCCTCGCTTCGGGCTTCTCATATTTGCGTCGCTATTGTTGCACAAAACTGATGGAAGACAAAGAAACAGACAGCGGATTCTTCCGATTGTTCTAGTGGGTGGAAAGACAGCTTTCGAGTGTGCTGCAGGTCAAGGAAGTCCTTGAGTGGCGGCAAGGCAGAGACCGGGCAGATGTGACCTGCAAAGACTGGAGATCAATAGGAACTTGCCATCTACTTGTAGTAATTGTAGTATTGACAGGTGAAGGTGCAGGCATAGTCAAAGCAGCCGCAGATGCCATTGCCAAGGCCCGGGAGACCTGCCTGTGCTTTAACGAACTACAGTGGTGCGAATTCGTTCAGACGTACCTGGCAATGAGCTGCGGGAGAGCAGCTGCTCAAGCACTTGAACATGTTAAAGGAAACGACATACCGTAGGTGCTGGCAGCACCATGAACGAGGATGGTCTTCACGCGAAGCAGTCTTAGCAAGTTAGTCAGCAGCGTCAGTGGTGTTTGGCACGCGAGATCGTATTGCTGCAACACAGCCTTTCAGGAAGGCTTTGTAGCTATGCGGATGTAAAGAGCCCAGAAGCATCCCGGCCTCGCTGCAGCACCGCTGGTGCTGTCAGCTAAATTCGCGAACCCTTGCAGTTGAGTACCTGCTCAGATGATACGTCTCTTTTGGGACGGCCCAACGCTTTATTGGCCCTAGCGGCCCTAGATATGGGGGGCCGATCTAGAGGTCCTTTAAGCGAGAAACCCTAGCAGATCCAAACAGGGGAGGGGTGTTTTGAACAACTACCATATAGGTGCGGATTTTCTGCCATGGCTTCTGGAGCGCATCCGTTGCTTCTCCTGCTTTCTGCCCTGGCATCGGGTGATCCTGGACTCAGCGAATTGGCAGCAGCCAGAAAGGGCGCAGAGCGAAGATGCCCAACAGCGACCATCCGTGACTTGCCGAGGCTCGCCAGCCAGATGTCGCTTAGAGGAGGGCAGCTGTCCTCTGCACGACATGGAGCTCGATTCCAGCACCTTAGTAGTTCCAGGCGCTGCAGGGGCCATGACAAAACACGAAACACGGCCTTGTCACACGTGTTCAAGGCAAGACACAAGCTTCAATGAACTCAGACGGCTTCAATAATTCAGGCGGCCAAAGCCGCTGCATTTTCAGCAACGCGGCGTCCGAGTACGCCTTCCAGGCCAGCGGCTTTGGTCCATTGCCTGAAAGGGCTGCCACATGCTGTTTTCTCTCCTTTAGAAAATCCAATGAAACACCTGCACGAGGTCATACCTGGCGACGCGGACAAACTCTTGATCTTCTTTCAGGGTGGCGGAGCCTGTTTCAATGATGCTAGCACCCAGGGAGTGTCTCGACCAGCTATACCGTGACGTTGCCACTTCCGTCGCTTCGTGTCACGGCACTTCAAGATTTCACGCAATCCATCGGGCGTGCGAGTTAAGGCTGCGCCCTGCTTGTCCCATGTGGTTGAGCAGCCTCTTGTCGGGATTTTCGACCGCACCAATGCTGCAAACTCGTATCGCAAGTACACGGTCGTCGGGCCCTCGGAAGGAGATATCAGCATGCCAGCATCCTTGCACTGCAGTAGAGCAAGGTTAACAGTTATAGAATAGTCTGAAGATCTGTAGGGCCTCACTTCGCGGGACATGCTGTAGTCTAGTTCATACATGTATGCAAAAGTTGCTCGGAGTGGCACATGAGTTGTTATGAGAGGTCCACATCAACTACTGCAGCGGTGACTTGCACATCGGCCTCTCGATTGCAGCCTACACGATGAAGCGCCGAGTGTTTTTTTGTATATAGGGTTTAGGGGACATTCAATGCAAGCTTGGTGTCTTGTGATGTTTTGAAGTGCAGCTTAAACTTGTTGCGCTCTCATCCTGAATCTAAATCTCAAGCCCTGTCGACTGAAGTCCGTCGGATGCGCACAGTGCCAATCCAGAGGCATCCAGAGACCCTTGAACACAGCATTGTCGATAAGGTAATGTGGTCAGATGGTATCTGGATGGGGCCGGTCAACGAGTCGAACAGCTAGGGTTCCTGAATGCCCTGTCTGCCATCAAGTGGACGAGGACCATGGTTCCAGCAGTTCACGTAGAGCCCCACAATCACGCATGGCATAATGTGACATGCCTCCTCCGGTGCCAAACTGAGCAACGCGAAGGAGAAACATCGTGGGTAGATTAGCGTCCCTGGTCATCGCCGGGTCTTCTACTGGTGCTTTGGGGGCCCAGCTTTGGGCTGCTACTCTTCTGAGGAGCTTCAGCTCTTAGCTCAGGTTTCGCGCTGTCACGTTCGTTTTGTTATACATATGTATATGCACACACACACATATATATATATCCAGACATTTGTGTATTTATTTACATAGAGAAGAAGGTCACCAATCCGCTGCGGTGATCAGTGACTCGGCCCTCGGCATCTTCCCCGAGCATTCGCAGGGTCCACTTCTTGCAGGCACAGCGCACTGCTTTAGCTCCGATGCGGATCCGTCCACCTTCACGTCTGTTGCTGCTTTCAGCTATGTAAACGAACGGGCAAAGGTAGTTTCGAACGAAGCATCTGCAGGCTTCGGATTATGCAAGTCTGGCCTTCTGGACGACTCTGCCGGCTTGCAGAGGCTTTGCAGGTCTCAACAGCTGACCATGCAGGACAGTAGGCAAACACTGAATGTTGTCCTGACAAAACTGACTGCTGTTGCAACTTCGACATAGTGAGTGGCCCCGGTGTTCTCGTGCTTTCCGGTCCTTCGCTTTCGTGCACACTTAGGTGCTATTTATTGCCTTTCATGTTCTGTCGTTTGCAGGTAGGTATTTCTTCGTCTTCTCTTATCCCTCGTGTGTTTGTTGTTCACGTGTGCTTTGTTCCTCCTAGCTGGGTCGTGGCGGAGGTGCGTGCATGATTTCGTCATTCCGGACGGAGCACTCGCCTGTTCGGGTGAAGTACTCTTTCGATCCTCGAGACTTGCGCAGCCTTCGCAGCTGTGCTCCATGTTTGTACTGTTATACTTCATGGTCCACATCGCATGGTTTGTCCTTGAAATTCCTCGGCAACTCAAGTTCTAGACTAGAACGACCTTGGCACGTGCGAGAGACATGCAATGACTTCCTCATCTGGGAGTCCATATCATCCTCAAACGCAAGGAAGGTCTTTCCTGACCAAAACAGCATGATCCCGACCAGAGGGCAACTCCTAAAGAAAGCCAAAGCAGCGCCGCTTCAAGAGAGAGCAGAGTCGGTAATACATCTGCGCCGGAAAGGTAAAACGGTAGTTTTGACGCGTGAAGGCGTCAGCAGATCTGGCAACGCTAAAAGTCAGCAATCTTGGCGGCTCACCGGCTTGGAAGCTCCGAACCTAGTACCAGCCTTGCTAGTGCCGCCAGGACATCTTTCACCAGCTGGCAGCAGCTTATCCACACGTGGCACTCCCTGTCATCACGAGTCAGCAAGACGCCATGCAGCCTCTTGGCTTGAGAGCGTTTTTTCAGAAGCGTCTTCGAGGGGTAAGTTACACGCATCTTCTTCAATGGGCCCAATGGAATGTTTGATGAACAAGAGGAAGAGGCTTGAAGACCAACCCATACTGGTAGTTTGATCCCAAAGTTTCCCAAACTTTGTGCTGTCCAACGCAGCAACATGCATACTGCGCCGCTGATGTATCTGAACGAAATTCCGAAACTATTGTTAGGATATTGATCCCATCGGCATCTGTGATGTATGTATCCATATTGTATGTGTGTATATATATATATTTATTTATTTCTACATATACATATATACATATATTCACATGCACGTATGTATGTATGTGCGTGTATCGACATATATATATATATACATGCATATCATATAGTGTTCCTATACATATGCGTATGTATGTATATCTATCTCTGCCCCGTTCTCAGATGTAAGTGCATATCTATGTATCGCCTTATCGATGTTTATGTGTTCGTTTCTCTCTCTCTCTCTCTATCGACTGTCCACCTGTCTGCATACATGCATGCATTCATGCATGAATGTATGGTCAGGGAGGTTTCAACTTATGCTACATCTTCACATGGAAGCTCTCCGGTTGCCGCTTGCCTGCTGACATCCTATGGATAGCTTGTTGTCAAACCAGGATCAAGATCTACAACGCAGTCTGCATGGCGAATATGATGACGGAACGAGACAGCGCTGCAGAGTGGGAGTCGAAACTCATAGCCACCCTCGAATCCTACAACAAACATCCCGGCTTTGTGGACCACTTAGTAGCGCAAAAGATTCTTGACACTTTTTTTTTGCAGATTGCATCCGCCTGAACCCCTGCGCCTGCTGGGGAAAGTGATTGCAACACTACCGCAAGGTGCTGTACCTGATGTCCGGCAATTCCGATTACTTTTTACCCGTGAAGGCCCGCGGCAGCTGCAGTGCATTGGACTTGGGATCTTGTATCAGTATGTGTGCTGGTTGTATACATTCTGTCCCGAGCTGCAGCTTCGCCCGGCGAGCAACGACAGGAGCTCTTCACGACAGATCTGCGTGGCAAGCATGGCTTGCCTTCTTATGGCCTCAAGCTCGTGCAGTGGCTGGAAAGTCTTCCAGAAGCCTGCCAGCACCACAAGGGGGCTTCACCGGCCTTTTGATGAATGCGACCATGTGGCTGTTTGGCCCAAGAAAACAACACCCAGTGGGTTTGTGATTCTGATCCCATCCGGCAGACCTGAGGTCTTCGCTGGACAAAGCATCTCCAGCGAATGCAGCGCCTGCGCGCCTGTCCTGGCTTCCAAGACCTTCACTCCTCCGACGGCAAGGCTTCAGCAGGAATCGCTTGTGGCAGTTCAGCCCCGGGATCTCCCCAAGGACTGCTCTCTCCCGTAAAGCTGTCACGAGGGAGAAGGTACATGCAACAGTTGTTGAATCATGTTGAATCCAGCCCGGGGTGTGCCAGGAGAGCAAAGATGATGTCGAGCTTTTGCCCAGCATTCACGTTGAGCCTCCGTCGCTGGAATATCCGTGGTGGTCATACCTCTACTATGCGGCGTTGCTCGCAACCGCTGCCCTGCTGTCTCTAGGACAGTGCTGCTTCCGACATTACCAGTGCTACATAGGAGAGAGCGGGTTCAAAAGTGCAGGAGCGGCGCAGGAGTGGTGCCATCGCCTCGCCGGCTTGAAGTTTTTCCGATTGTTTCGTGCGGTTGCCCGATCATCGACGAGGGCTTACGTAGGCTCAGCAATCTCTCACAGAAGTCTGACAGGGTCAAGCTTCCAAAGTGACGCCCATCACGAATCCAGCCAGGCCCGGGTTCCGAACTCAAGTTTGTCATAAGTTGGCTTGAAGTATCTTGAAGTTACATCAGTGATACCGAGTTGCAGCAAGGAGCTTGCTTCAACGGTCGCTGGAGGAGAGGGCTGCAAACTGAGCTGTTGCAGTCGACGGCGTCCCTTACCTGCCGCGTCGTAGATGAGCTACTCCCAAAACCTGCCGCTGGGCTCACTGCCCCAATTTCATTCCCCTGCATGAACGACACCTCACAACAAGTTGCAACTTGTCCAGGACATCCTTGGCGGACATCCGCGCTGCCGGGTCACAAGTAAAAGAACTCGCGCGCTTCTTGTTGCTACTTGCTGAAGTTTTGCGAGTTGCCTTGCAAAGGTTGTTCTTGAGCCATGATGTCAAGCATGCCCCGGGGCCATCGTTCGACAGGCGCAAGAAGGTGGTGGTTGGGACAACAAGCCAGTGTTGGATGCTGTCATCTCAAACTTCGTCATGCGTGGAAGTGCCGCTTTAGTCAGTCAAGTCATCAGAAGCTCTTTCCGATATCTGTTGAGGCCGCACCGCACGCAGCCAAGGCACGTCTGTGCACCCTCAAGCCTCACGAAAGGTGGTGGATATGGGTTCATGTTCGGAAGTAGGTCCAAGTTGCAAGCAGTTCGGTTTAGGGTCAATGACGTTGGATGTTCGGGCCTGGAAAAATTACACTGGTCCTCGGAGTTGGTATGCCGTTGGAGTTCAAACTGTTCAGATTCTGCCTTAACCGAATCGCTGAAACGTAGCAAGGCAGACAGAGCCTCAGCGTGCGTCTTTGTGTGTGTGTAGTTAAGTGGTACAGAGGCTGGTAGGCTCACACACCCATCCATACATGCCTGCCCTCCACACACGCGCCAACCCACGCTCGTGGTGACACAGAGGCGAACACGAGCGCATCTGCCGGCAGTCGTGCGCTCACCCACTCGCAAATTGCTCAAGCTGTGCAGAGCCCTCAACGACCTGTGGACCATGACATTCCCTCGTGGCCTTCGTCGCCTGGTTCTTTGGTGTCTCCTTGCGCTCGGCTTGGCTGCGGGCAATGAAGAGAAGGAGCCGGAGGTATGCGAAGTGGTACTTCTGCAATCGCACCGTGTGAAGACTGAGACCGAACCTTCGGAGGAACTGACGCCACATCCCTTCTATGCAGCGGTCCAGCGCGCTTGCATGGAAGAGACGTGCATCATGTTTGCACGCAAAAGGAACTTTTACGAAATCATGGCGACTTTAGCTTCGGTGGTACGTTGCAGCAGCCAAACAGCTTGATCTTCACCAAGGTCGGCACTGCCACAGTCAACCTCGGTCCACAACTAGATATATCCACGGACTTCCAGTGCTTCGTCAAACAATCCATCGGCTGTGTGGGCGCTCCCCTCATGTACGCCACGCCACACTGCCATCTACAGGACGTGGTTCCTTATCTATGAGGCGAAGACACAGCCCCCAAAGCAATGCTCTTTGTCCATGAAGGCGGAACCCGACAGCTGGCATCAAATCCGGTCTTTCTGCCTATGACCTCTTCAAGCAGTATTTGGCCCAGATCCAAGAGTCTGACGTAGTCTTCGTGGACCAGCGTGGCATGGGTTTGTCCTATGCTGGGCTGCTGGAAGGCTTCGCCACTCCCACATCAGGGCGTCTTGCTGCATTTTGGTTAGCAAATGCTGCATTTTGGTTAGTAAAAGCGCGACGTACTGCTCACTGGTCTCGGCTGTCGGGTTAAAAGATATGTGCGACTCTGTCACTTCGAATGCTCCGGCTCGAGGTTGTATTTTTCTCCAGCTAGAGCCCCCAGAAGCGTTAGGCTTGTGGGGCGAGAAGCTGCCACCTCGCAGGAGCCCATCGTGAGGGATGCCGGTGAGGCAACTCAGGCCTCCAAGCGACGGAGGCTGCAGCAGATGGGGTTCTCCGTGCAGGTGCTTGGGAACGCCGGAGGGGAGAGTTCCCAAGACTCCCTGGCGCCTCCTGTGCCCCTCTCCACGCAGGACGTGGAAAGGTTCACAGTCAGGGCCTGAAAATCTCACCGCACTGCACGGGCAGCGGGACATGACACATACTCACATCACCCCAACCGCCCCCGCCACCGCGCGCATGCACGTCCCACCAGCGACCNGCCTCCTGTGCCCCTCTCCACGCAGGACGTGGAGAATTACGAACCTAGCCTTCGTAATTCTCCACGTCCTGCGTGGAGAGGGGCACAGGAGGCGCCAGGGAGTCTTGGGAACTCTCACCTCTGGCGTTCCCAAGTACCTGCACGGAGAACTCCCACATCATGGAAGGAGTTGAACACTGGGGCTTTCTGAAAAAAGCTTAGACACGGACCCCTCGCATCGGACATCAAGTTCACCGACGCCAAGCGGGGCGTGCATCAGCAGCCCTGCACGTTTTTTGAACGTTGGACCAACACCTGGAACCTTCCGACAGACTACGGCAACCACGACCAGGTGCTCAGGTACTTGGAGCACAAAACCGAGATGATTACTGCATGCTCAAAGAGGTTCGACCGTCCAGATGGACATGACACGTACAATTTGCTGCAGCACATGGGCACGCAAGCGCTGGTCCATGACATCGAGTGGCTACCCCATCACTGTCATTGGTTTCAGCTACGGCACCCGTGTTGCGGCTGCGTATGCATCCCAATTCCCCGGAGCCATCCAGGCGTGCAGTGTCGGGTGTCGAAGCCCCCAACCCAGATCTGCTAGAGTTTGCCAAGGAGGCCGGGCTCAACACGGCGCAGATCCTGGGATTTATCCAAAGCCAATGCGCGGGGAGCACATCATGCCGAAAGAATCTCTTCACGAAGGAGTAGTTGAACGAGCCGGGATTTTACTTTGACGGGGACTTGGATGCGGCGGTCGAGGAGCTCTTCCGCAGCTCCTCGCACGGTGGCACGTGGTATCCGAAGAGGTGTGGTGGAAACTATGTTTCAATGACCTTCCTTTCAGACTTCCTGCGTACCTTCCTGGTTTCAATGGATTCTCTGCTAATTCGCCAACTCATTCTCTGGTTTCAGAAAACCAAGAACAAGCTGGTGCCGCTATACCAGGACGCTACGTGGCTAATCGGCTTCCAGATGCTGCCAGCTGCAGTATATATCTTGGTGCAAAACCCTTGTTCCACGGCAGCACGTGCAATGGCGAGCCCACCACCATCGCAATTTGGCACTCAGCTTATCATCTTCTCTCTCATCCCAGCGCTTGACATGACAGGACGGTGGCAGGTGAACCAGGTGGCAAAGTTCCTAATGCCGGCTTCGGATATGTTTGTCAAGAATGCCGAAGCAGCCTGCGGATGGCTGCAGCTGCCGACGCCTGTTGGCTTCTCGAACCCAACAATGGATGCGGTGGCAGTCAACCCCTTGTATGATGAGCGCACTGGCATGAACATAGCGCAAAAATTCCAGGAAAACTTCCCGAACAGCAGCCTCGTGACTTCGCTTGGAGGTGGTCACTGCGTCCGGAAGGCTATCAGACATTGATGCAGTTCATTTTATTCGGCTGGAAGCCCTTCAGTGGAGACATGGTTGATCGCTTCGTGAAGATGGACTTCGCGGATGGTGCCAAGTTGATTGGGGAATACTATACGGGCCATAAGGGGGCACTGGGCAGGTAAGACGAATGCAGGAAAACGCAATCAAGCCAGGAATGTTCGACTTGTTTCAGCATAGAGCCATCGATTCAGGCTGCCCTCCAGAAACGTTCGGCGGATGTCCTACAGCTCCAACAATGGATCAAGTTCAAGAGCTGGGGCGATGGTTTTGCTGTTTTGCTTAATGATTCTATTTCAGTGAGTTGTGGGATTGTGCTGAATGATCGCCAGGCAGTGGGTTCTATACTCCAGTGAGTCCCAGATGAGTGCCGAGCTGTGAGTGTGTTATGTCTATTATGGGTAAGTATCTAGAAGTGGGGTTGATTACTCGAATGAGGCACGTCATGTCTGGGTATGCAGTCTGAGGATGCGAGGTGCGGAACACCAGTCACAAGTATGGGGTGGATTGGTGGTTGGTGGTGAATCTTCAACTCGCCCTCAGATCTGCTGCCTCGGGTGCTGGGTGTTCCAACTAACAGTAAGGGCGAACGGAAAAGGGGCAGAACAAAAATCGTGTTCGTTGCTGGCTCGGGGTCGCAATTGTGCGTTCGCAACAGGAGACTTAGCCAAGGAGCACAGACCGGTGTGCCTCGATCTCACTTTCGGCAGCTTACCTGTGGCATATCGGGGCACAGAAATGGAATCCCGAACCATCAGAGGAAATGTTGAAGCAACTTCTTCCCTTGAGGTCGCTCCAGTTTGTGCAGCTGGACACCTTTTCGACTTGAACCGAAAAGAGAGACTCGAGACGCTTTCAGACAGCCTGCAGAACTGTCAGATCCTATGACCGGCACAACTTCGCAGGTGTCAAAGTACATCACCCCCTCGCAGATGGTGGTGGTGAGCACCAAGGCGTGCATGACGAGCACCAGCAGCATCTCAACTTAGACCTAGACGTTCATGCTGGAGGTTGATCGTGAAGAGCACCTCATGTGACGCGCTGGTGCAGGTCGGTGATCTTGTCACCTGCATCCGTGCTTCGACAATTGATCCTTGGTTGCAATGTTTCGGCTTCAATTGCGACAGCTTATCAGATTGAAAAGAGATATAGTACTTCTTGCTGGATGTGCTTCGCACGACGGCTCAACCAATAGAACCAGGACAGCGAGGCCTTGATGAAGGAAGTGACAGAAGAGGAGTGATGCAAGCCCCGACTCCGTGTTGGGATGTCTTGACTTTGTTGAAGACGGCCGTTTCAACTCCAGGAGATGACTGAATTCTTCATTTATGCCGGCTGCCCGGGCAATTGGCGAGGGTTCCGTTTTGAGCGGTTTTAGCATGGTCATGGTCGTCGCTGCACTTGTGTTGCAGGCACGAGAGGTGAACTCGGCGATGGCAGAGTTTCGCACGCGGAACACCGGGCATGTGTGCAGGCTACAGAAACCTCGCTCTTCCATGAGTTCGATGAGTGAATCTTGCAGGCTGATCTCTGCGAACGATTTGACGGGAGTCTCCAAGTTTCCAGCCCACCCCTCGGCCTTTTACCTTTTCATGGCCCTGGGCTGGCTGTGCTAGAAATCTGCAAGGATCAGTCCTTTCAGAACGCATTGACTGGCTCTGCCAAGCGGGCAGGGCTCCCAGAAACAGAGGCCACTTCAGTTTTCGCTTTCGATACACTGCAGTGAGGCTGTGACACTGTACCCTGGCTACTCCGGCCCTACCGTTTTGCTGAATCTCCCGCCAGGGTCTCAACAGTGCACTTGCCGAGTCATGCTGAATCTCGCACTGCGTGCAGAGCTTTGCCTCGGAGCTTAAATTGCATGAGGGGCAGCCCAGGTGGCTGGCCCGCATGTTGGTCTCCATCCTCACACCGCTTTTCCCTGGAGCAGTGCGTGAGAAGTTCGCATCTCAGAATGCTTCCAGGGCAAAAATCCCAAAGGCCCGGCCTTGCTGAGCTGAGGATCAAGTTCGCCAGGGGTCCTATGGCTTACATGAAGGACTTGGAGGCCTGCGTCGTCACAGCTTTGCAGCCGTGTTGGGTTGAAACGCTACGGCCCCCTCCTTGTTTCATTCGCTGGCCTTGCTTCGCAACGACGTAGGACGTGATCAAAGAGCCAACCAGGCCAGGTGGTGCGGTTTCGGGTGCCGATTGGTTCACAGAACTCCAGAGTGCCCTGGTCCAGGGGCATGTTCGTCGATGACTTGCAGGCTGTGTTGAACTCCTGAAGTCTTTGCCAGGCTCTGCACATTCAGGGCGCTAGATGTGTTTAGTGTTGCAAGCCAACCAGCCTTGTGGCATATGCACAATGATACGCCGGGTTGTTTGAGTCTCGATCTGGATTCTCTCGGTTTATGCTTTTCTACAGAATCGTGGCAGTGTCAAAGCTGCAATAGAAAAAGGCATGTTTCAACTGTTCATCGAGTATCGGTCGCAACATAGTGTGGATTCCAATCCAATAATCCTTTTAGAACCCGATAATTGGATATTGTTTTATTTCATAAAATAAAATCCTAGTAGAGTTTTTTTGCGAAACATTCAGAGAATTCCGATCTTCTAAAAATAAATAAATACTAAAAAAAATATATATATATATATATATATTCTGTAGAAAAGAATATTTGCAGATATATATATATATATTTATTTATTTATATGTAGACGAACTCTTATCAGATAGTCTTAGAAGTATTTCTGAAATTATGCATTTTTCTCAAGTTTATCGTGATTACTGACGTTTCTTACAAATTAAATATAATTAAAGGACCGGATAACCTCACATGAATATGTCTGTGGATAGTGATGAACGAGTGGATGAGCCCTCTAGAGCCTTCCAGAGGAGTGTAGTGCGAGTGTTGTGTTGTGCTGTGTATGGTGTTGAGTGTTGTGTGCTGTGTGTTGTGTGGTGTATGTTGTGTGTTGTCGTTGTGTGCTGTGTGTTGTGCGCTGTGTGCGTTGTGTGTGTTGTATGAGTTGTGTGCATATGTTGTATGAGTTGTGTATGTTAGGTTTGTTATGGGTGTGCGTAGCTTCCTAGCCTTGGCGAGGAGAATTCTTTTGTCTTCAAATTATTTATCTAGTCTTATTTAACAATTATTGTGCTCTTTTATAAAATTGAGAGTGACGAAGTTTGTAAAACGATTATTATATTAAAATGGGTAAAAAAATTTTCGGAAATTATTTCTATAATTATTTCTGAAAAATTTTTTAAAAATATTATTTGCGGCGCGATAGCGCCGCCGCAAAAATTTTATATATTTAAAGAAATATCTTTCATATTTTATTTATTTTGTATTCTCCGATTAGATCTAAAATCCTGCCGTACTAGGCCTAACTTGTTTTATCTGAATAGATTTAAAAACCTGTTTTGATAGATCTGACCTGCCAAACTTGCCCGACCACATCTAAAAGATTATAGTGCCAGATCTAACCTACCAGATTTGACCGGCCAGATCTATAAGTCTGCCGTGTCAGGCCTAACCTTCTAGATTTGTCCTGCCAGATCCAAAGGCCTATCTTGGTAGGCCTAACCTGCCAGACCTATCCGGCCAGANCCGTGTCAGGCCTAACCTTCTAGATTTGTCCTGCCAGATCCAAAGGCCTATCTTGGTAGGCCTAACCTGCCAGACCTATCCGGCCAGATTTTAAAATCTTGCCTTATAGATTAGGTCTGGCAAGGTAAGCTTATAAATCTAGAAAGATAGGTCTGGCAAATTAGATCTATCAGGATAGGCTTACAGATCTGGACGGGCAGATCTTTGGCAGGCCGAACCTGCCACTGGGCAGGCCGGTCATTTAAAATCTTGCCTTAGATCTGCCCGTCCAGATCTGCAAGCCTATCTTGATGATAGACCTAATCTGTCAGACCTATCTTTCTAGATTTATAAGCCTACCTTGACAGACCTAACCTACCAAATCAATCCTGCCAGATCTATAAGGTTGGTTTGATAAACCTAATCTGTAAGATCTGTCTTGCCAGATCTATAAATCTATCTTGATAGGTCTCTCCTATTGGATNCTATAAGGTTGGTTTGATAAACCTAATCTGTAAGATCTGTCTTGCCAGATCTATAAATCTATCTTGATAGGTCTCTCCTATTGGATTTGTCCTGCTAAATTTGAAAGTTTATCTGATAAATTTAACCGGTCAAATCTATAAGCCTGCCCTGACAGGTCTGTCCTTTCAGATGTGCAAGTTTGATTTCGTAGGCCTGTCCTGCCAGACCTTCCAGATCTGTAAACCTACCTTGATAGATCNTTCATAGGTTTGTCTTATTATATCTGCAAGATTTCGTTATAGATCTATCCGATTAGATCTATAACCCTAATCTATCTTGTCAGATATCTGAAATTACCTTATCAAATCTTCTCTATTAGATTTGCCTGCAAGATCTATAGATTTATTTTGATAGGCCTTTTATCAGAAGGCCTTATTCATCAGACTTATCCTATCAGATCTACGAGCTTTGTCTACTAGCGGGTGTCCCAAAGT
>BGNK01001284.1:128890-158067 GCA_003297005.1 Symbiodinium sp. clade A Y106 | reverse complement strand
CTTACCCAACATGGTGCACTTATAAGTCAAGATAGCCCGATTATAAGTTCACTTGCAGGCTTTACTAACCACCGCAACCCGCCCATTCGGATACTAAACAACACGATCCTTCAAGTAAGGTAGCATTGGCCCAAAAACGCGCGGAGGCCTTCCGATTCTGAGTTGGAGATGTTTGACTTAGCTGTCGGCTGAGTGCTGTCGAAGTCGAGGTTCAGGAGCTTAGTCGTGTCGCCGACGATCGCCGACAGCGCGCGGAAGAGAAGCGCCGTGCCATTGCCGTGCTGCTCAGTCCGGGAAGTGCCAGCGAACGTGAGCCGATGTGCACAACTATGGCCATGCAACGAGGTCATGCAGCAAGCAGCGAGGCCGTCTTCCCACTTGACCTTTGTCTCGGGAGCGAAGCAGCTGCAGAGAGCTCCCTTGCCAGGGTGAGAGCAGCCGAGCGCCGGCTGCAGGCAAAGAGCCTTATGTCGCAGAGTCTTGTAACGTGGTTCGGGTTACATGTGCCTTCATATTAGAGGACGTATCGTCAGGGACTCCAAGGATTCAGCTTCGAAGCTACTGAGGCGTTTGAGAGTGGACCATTACACGGGTCGCCTGTCGCCAGGTGCTGCAGCATGCTTGGGACGACTTGGAAGCAGCAGGCCGTGGGCCAACTGAATGTCAGCTAATTCAATTTCATTCTGAATCTTCGTGCTCACACATGCGTTGCACTGCGCAATCTGGCACTCACTCGAAGGCTTGGATGCTTCTGCGGCAAAGAGCCAAGCGGCGCAGGCAATGTTGAGTTGCGGAACTTGTCCAAGATGCTATTGGCTTCAGGTTAGTTTTTTAGTTCTACCATGGACTCCTCTGTTTGGTCACTGCCAAAATCTGGTCTTCTGTCTTGCCGAAGGCTGCCCAACAACTGCTTGGCCCGCGCAGCCCAAGTCCAGATGGTCCAGGAGGCGAAGCAGCCAGATATAGAAGCCTGTACAATTACTAATGCTATTCCGTAGGGCTTCTGATTGTGATCATTTATACATCGAAACTGCTCTGTAAGACAGGATGAGGTTTGAGGTTTGGGGTTTAGATTCGATGAGGGCTTTGGCATGCCCGGTGCAGTTTGCTGTGCTTGAAATGCGTTCTTTTATCATCACAAGATGTCTCGTAGCTGATTGTCGAAAAGTTGTTGCTTCGATGTTTTTCGAAATTGGAAAGGCCGGCAAACGCTGCGACGGCAGCAACATGAAAATCAGCTAGAGCGACGATATTCGCCAGTGTGTCTCGGCACAACATGGCAGACAGCTGACAGAACATGTTGGACGGTCCGGGTTATGGCCCAGGGCATTGTTGTAGCTTTTTTCCGTTTGCATTCATTCCGAAGGGGGGTGGAACTGACATGAGACATCACTGGGAGCTTTGAATTTGGCTGACCGCGGACAAAGAGTACCACGAATCCGGTGCCCGGAACGGGTTGTTGGACTTAGCACATGCCGGGCGATTCCCATCTTTTTGCTGGGACTGCGTAAGGACGCGGCGTGTTCACGGAGCTGCGCCGCAGGCAAGGCGTCGACCTGCCTCCAGCTTACGGGCTCGACAGAGTCTTCTGTACCCCTTTCCTCCCGAGCCGTGTGCTCCTCAGTCAGTTTTTTGGTGAGGGAAGTTCGTGCTGACAACACTCCTGTTCTCGAGCAGGCGGTGGTGCAGACAACGCCACAGCCGATTGTGGGAGGTCCACGGAACTTTATGACATGCATCGCACATGTTGGGCTTACTTGCACTTGAAGCTGGGGATGTGCAGTGGATGCCACCAGGTTCCAGGATACCGGCGACAGCACCCGACGCTGTGAAGCCGCAGCAGGCACGTCTCTTGCATTGCGGGTAGAGTCTCCGAATCTAATCCATTCGCACCGCTTGTAAGCCTTGTGCCCTTTGCAAAGAGCAGCGCAAAAACCCAATGAGGCCTTCTCTTCTCTGGCGCAGCTTGACGCACAGCTGCGGGCTGCACAGACAGAGTTCTGGAGCCTCTGAGAATGCCCGATGCAAAAACACAGCAGGGCGGGGAAAGAGCAGATGCCTTGTCGTTCCTTCTTCCTCTTGGGAACATCGTGCTGCATCACCAGCCCAGCTATTCTTTCAGAGCTTCCTTGCGACATTTCGTTGCTCTGATGCTACCCCCTCACCTTTTTGTGCTTGGAAGCGCTGCTGGAGACTGCGGTTGCCGTGCAGCTTCACGTCAGAGTGATGATCCGTCGTCGCGGTTCTTCCTTCTGGTCAGGGGCGTAGCGGCACCGACCTGCATGGCAGTTTGCAGGCTCGAACTTACGAGGCAACGGGCGGACAGCGCCCTAGGCATCCCTAGGCCATTCCTCGGAAATCTTTCGAGAGACTGCCATAGATGGCCTGCATGCGATGCTTGCTGGTCCTCGCGTTTCATTCCTTGGCGCTGCACGCAGATGCCGATCTGGACTTGGACTCAACGCCCGGCTTTGAGTACTACGCCGGTGCCGCGGGGCCTTGGTCCTCGGAGTTTCATGTGACGCTTCGCCACGGAGGAAGATCTGCCTCTCGACCGCACTGGGCCTACCCGCGGGGAGCGGTCGCTTGAAATCACCAACCACTTTGCGATTCAACTTTAAACTCGAAGTTGCTGCAACAGTTTATTCCAATAGCGTCCCGTAGTGCGACCTGCGAGGTTCAGCCTCACGTCTACGGCATCTCTGTACCAAGCGACCGTCGGGATGGACCGGAACCTGCAGATCGAAGCACCTCTTGGGTGGAGTTTGCGCAGCCGTGCAACCAGAGCACCTGGGCAAACACTAATTTCCTCCACCCTCGTAAACAAACCTGAAATCATAGGCCGGCCTCGCCATTTCCGTGCGACCTGTCCGAAGGTGTGACGGTTGTGGAGGTGGTGAGGAAGAAGAAGCCTTTTCCCAAGGATGTTCATATCCGGCCCAAGAGCTTTGGCTGAGTTCAGTCTTGACTAAAGTTCTTGACTTGAGGATGCTTACCATCTTGGAGTTCGCAATTCTGAGGTCTGCGGGTGTGAATTTTTAGTTGTGATGAGTTTCGAGAAGTTTGTCGACAAAGAAAGGCGCTATGGAATCCATCTCCAGCTTTCAGATGATGGGCATACGGTTTCTTTCGCCGTAAGCGGTTGCGGCAAGCATATCTCAGTGCACTACGGGGCTGTCTTTGTCGATGCCAACTCGAGTAAATACTCTCTGGACTCCAGCACACACGATGCGATGCTGGTCTTTGTCAGCGAGCCGACTCCACCTGCATCTCGACGGCCCTAGCAAGTTTATCGAACAAGCCTCCAAGTAATCACTCCAGCCGTCGGTACTGGCAGCGAGTTGTGTCCCAGGTGGACCCGGCTGCTCTGGTGATTCCACCCGGTGAACACCGCTTGGGTGAGGGAGGAGTCATGAACGTCTCATGCGAGGCTGGGCGGACTCGGCAGTTCGGGTGGAAGCCATAGATGCTCCGGTAGTGACTGGCGCCGCCAAATCTATAGTAGTCTTCGACTGATGCTTTCTCGATTGGACTTTCCAGGTGCCTGCGGTGCATGTGCAGCGCGGTGCGTACGTTTACGGCAAGCTTCTCGATCTGCATAGAGATGGGTTAGCCAAATCAAGGTTTTCTGCAACCAAGACAAGGAATCCCGGAAAGGAGAGCAACACGTAGCGTGTTGCATGTCCCTTACTGGTACTTCATTCTTGCATTGCCTTGCCGTTGCAGAAAAGGATCGATGCCGCCTGTTAGCGGGCGTTCGGGGACCTAGTCCTGTAGTTCTGGACGAAACTCAACCTCATTAACATAGCCTCCAAGCACTACAAGCACTCTTTGTTGTCCCGTCCGGCGAGGTTGGCGCTGCAGTGCAAGCAGCGCACCACCCATGTCTACGGACCCGGCATCCTGGATGGGCGTTGCTTTCGATACAACGAGCGCAAAGGATACGGTTTTGTTGTTGTACCCAAGATAAGAAGCCAACAAGCGCCGTGAAGATTTTAGGCTCGTGCAGCAGGCATAAACTTGAGTGAGCAATGGTGCCAGGAAAGCTCTGGAACGAAACGCGGATGATGCTGAATTTCGCCGGTTCAGCCGGCGGCGACGTCTGGGGTCTGACAGTCGCTTGGCCTTTCAATTGTATGCAAGCCGTGTTCCAGCGGCAGAAACACGTCCATCCCTGACGTTGCATCTGGCGGATTTCAAGAGAGTAACGAGTGAAGCGGGCCATGTGTTTTTTGTAGGACAGCTCCTCCTGGCGATACTTCTCCGACTCCTTTCCGTGTTTGGGCTTCAGGGATGCATGAGATGAGATGTTCAACTGAGGTTGTGAATCCAAACTTTCGCCTGTTCGACACAATTGTCAGCGGCAGCAGGATAGCGATGTTTCGCAGGCTGGGCTGGGCAGCCAACAATGGCGGCGGTCATTTCGAGTTCAACACATCAGCCCGAGATTCGTTCATCCGAAGCACAGATGACCTGATCAAGGTAAGAGGTGGAAGCATTGTCACAGAAAACTTGGTGCTCTGGCAATCCTACAACGGCGGCACTTTCCAGTTTGGCTGGGCGGGGCTCCATCTCGTCAACATTACGCACCGGACTGCGAGCGTCATTGAAAACGAGTGGCGAGCACCGGAAGTGTGGGAGACCTACGACACGCGGCCAAACAATGCAGTGGTGAGCTTGGTAGATACCAATCCTGCAGACCCAGCTCAACTAGTGGGCCCATTCGTGTGGCAGGACTTACAGATTGATGGAGACGTTTCGCATCCACTGAGCCTTCACCTGGAGAAGGGATTCTTAGGCAATATGCTTTTCGATGGCCTGACGATCTCTGGGAAAGTCACCCGATTTGCCTTTGCAACTGCAGTGGAGGGTAGTGCGACGATCGCCAATGTCACCTTCCGCAACTTCACCATAGAAGGTCGGGGCTGTCTATGCACCGCCTGAAAATTACCCCTCGTATCCAGTATGAACGAATATCATTGAATCATTGGTGTAATACATCATTTGCCTAGTTCCTACGCTCTGACCTCGAGGAAAGCTGATCTCGCACTTAGACGACCCTGCCTTTCGCTTTCATCATGCTGGAGGCCAGGCCCCAATGCCCCTAAACTCGAAACAGCTTGAACAAAAAATACTGTATTCCTGACTTACTAATACTCATAAGACTCATAATATTAGTGATAGCGATGACGACAACAACAGTAGCAATGACAATAACCCAAGCCATAACAATAGCAATAGACTCAGACGACTAGTACTAGTACTAGTACCCAATGCTTGCCCCTGAACTCGAAGCATCCGGAACCAAAAGCTTCCTGACTTACTAATGTTCATAATAATAGTGATACGGTTGATGATACAAATCCTGCATTACTTTAATGACCCTAGGCTATGAGAATTATGGTATATTGCTTATTCTGGGTAATGCCGGATTTATCTCATCAGCCGTAGCAGTGTCTTCAACAACAGTAGCAATGACAATAACAGAAGCCATAACAATAGCAACAGAGTCAGACGACGACTACTACAACTACTACTCGCAGTAGTACTAGTAATAGTACTAGTACTAAAAACTAGTACTAGTACTAGTACTAGTACTAGTACTAGTACTAGTACTACTGCTGCTGCTACTACCACTCCACTACGACCGCCGCCACCACCACCACCGCCGCCGCCACCACCAGCACCACCACCACCACCACCACCACCACGACCACTACCACGACCACTACCACTACCACTACCACCTTCACTACCACTACCACTACGACGACGACTACTACTGCTACGACGACGACTACAACAACAACACTAAATATTACTACCACTATAAGGAAATAGTAGTAATGATATTATCATTGTTAATAACCACAATGTTAATAACAACAGTAAAAATACAAATAAATTGTTCATAGCAAGAGTACTAATCATCATAATCTCAATGATACTGAAAACCTTAAGAACTCTATACCAGAAGTACTACTAATACCAATACTAATACGAACAACTACAATAGCCATCGTATTCACGATAACCATAGTTTTCATAAGCAGAACAACACTCGCAATAACAACTCACAACAATAATGGCAGTAGTTATGAGACTCATATTTCTGCTTTTAGTGGTAACAAGGTTATAAACGACATATTTCTACTAACAATGTGGATGGTGATGATAATAAGCATAGCGCTAACCACAATGATAAATATAATACGACACGAAGCCCCGAACATCCCAAAGTCCACAAAGAACTCG
This sequence comes from Symbiodinium sp. clade A Y106, assembly GCA_003297005.1. Taxonomy (NCBI): domain Eukaryota; class Dinophyceae; order Suessiales; family Symbiodiniaceae; genus Symbiodinium; species Symbiodinium sp. clade A. The sequence continues at coordinate 151,812 of BGNK01001284.1, read as the reverse complement.
GTGGCGTCTCTGACAATGGCAAAGAACCACACCTCTCGATCTTACTACTGTTGCAGGTGTCGAGGTCAACACCTTCAGATTCGAGCCTGAATCTGTGGACCAGATAGTCCTAGTTTAGTTTCAAGTACGAGTCAAGTTGCTAGTTTTGCCAATGCTGGCTGGGTGCCTGCTCGCCACGAAGCGAGTATCGGGCGGCTTGCAGCCACGCGGTTTGCTTGGGCCGGATGAGCCCGTCTGCGCTTGGTGGGCGAAGGACTGGAGATTGTCCAGTCGTGACCTCTGTCCTGCTGAGAACGAAAACCGATGCTTCCCTTTCACGGCCCGAGTTTGTCCCGCCCTGTATGTTATGGGCTCATGCTCATTGCGTCATACCTGCGCTTCGTATTCTGTCACATCTGACTGCATTCGGCTCGAGCGTGTCCTGGACGTCAAGCCTGTTGTCAGCAGATCTAGATGAAGGAATAACTCCATCTCAGTATCCAAGTCAGTCTGCAACAAGCAGTCCAACCCGCAAGCCGGGATCTTTCCGCATTGATGGCGCCTGGACCTCAGAACGTTGAAACTAGAGTGCTTGTTTGATCTGTCTGGTGCATCCACAGAAAAGCACTCTGAGAGCTTCACAGAGCTTCGTTGCCTTCTGCCAATTGGGCAGGTCGTCCACTGATGAGACACCTGCCGAAACGAGCGACACCAGCCAGGCGAACTCAAAGGGACATGCCCGATCTGCAGTGCTGTGTCCAAGGGACTGTCCGATGTCATCTTCCACGCATCCTCTATTGTTTCTATCACTCTTTTCATTGTACGTGTCGATCTGTTTGGTCTTCCAAGGATCTGCAGGCTCGGATTGCCGCGAAACTGGGCGAGTCCCAGGGCGAGACGCTCCCCGGCACACCCTCGTACTGGAGTTTGGTAAAGTTGAGGGGTGTACGGCTTCAGTCTGAGGGATCAGTACGCTGCCTTCGCTGTGTTGCGAACCGGGTGAGGCGCCGGCTGATCCTCTTCGACGGTCAGTGCAGGTGCACTGCCGACGACAAGATTGCTAGTCTTTTTCAGAGCGAAGATAGTGCTGCAGCACCATGCGGTGTAGACTGTCGTTTAATCAGTGCGAGTTCCATGGTGGCACTGCAATGCAGCACCCACCTTTCTTGCAGGCTCTGCCTGGGATTCGTCGCAGTTGTTGTCAGTCCGGCCCCTGTTATTTTTGTCCGGAATCCAGCTGCAGCAGGTGTGTTCTACAGGAAGCAATAAATATTATGGCACTCGCTGCATGTGTGTATAAGTATAAAGTTGACACACATACGTATGTGTGCATATGTATATGTGTATATATATATATATATATATTTACATACGAACAAATACATCTCACATGTTGTGAGCTATATGATATGTGCTTGTGCATACGTATATGTGTGCGCATATGATTGAGGAAGCCAGCAAACAAGGAAGCGAAAGCCGCCGGTGCCGTAACAGGGAACCCTGTGCAGCCGTTGCGGGGAAGCAGCTCCAGTGAGAACAGGGACTAATGTCGGGGAAAGCGTGGAAGGGTTTGGGTGAGGACTTGGTGTGCTTTGCAGAGGCACGCGCGCAGCAGGGAGTATTCTCGAAAAGCAAATTTGCACAGTCTCACAAGTTTGCATGTATGCCCTACCCTGGATTGCAGTCCTGTCTCGGCCTCCTTCCGCATTACCTTGCCCAGCCTTCAAGGTTGCACCGGTGTTTCTGCATTACCACCCATCCGTTGCTTCAGGGCGCTTTCCCCGCTACGTCCTTTCCCTTTCCGCGTTTTGTGCCTCACCTGCATATGCTTTCGTATATTACAGGCAAGGTGTGCGCACATGTGTGTGTGTATGTATATATATATGCATAGAGTTTACGTATGCTTGTACATATATATAACTCTGTATGCATGCACATGTACATTTACTGTATATTGACGTGCAGTACAAGGTCGTGACTCTGGCGATCGCTTCCGCTTTGCACCGCTTCAGTCGAAGCTCGGCCAGGACCTTCCGACTTAGTTTAGGTCCCAGGTGTTATTTAAAGGGTAATTATAAGTGGAGTTATAAGTCCCCTAATATGGGATATAACTATAGTTCTCCTACTTGTAACCCTACTTATAACTACCCATGAACCTCCAAGTAGGTGTGATTGCGCTTATGATCACGGGGGCTTGAAAAGAAGGGAGTCAGATTCGGTACACGGATCAGATGATGAACATATGAGGACACCAAGAGCATTAATGTTGATTTTGCATTCAGGAGGCTATAGATTGAGGGATGCACCATGTCCTTTGGGACTCTGGATAACCTGGGGAGGAGCTCGGCTTCGGGCCTTGGTGTCCAAGGTCTTCGTATGTTGTTCAACCCAACACGAACGCTTTTTCTTACTGTTTGGGGATTGTCGTCTGAACTCTACACCCGGAACCTTCAAACCTAAGTCCTTACGGCCTAAACTCACTCTGCCTACATCCTTGACTCCACATCTCAGTTGAGGGGCTCTCCTGGGGTCCCATCCTTCGAACCCCCTTTGTTAGAGGAGATCCTCGTCTGGAAGGAGCAGCCCAAAGGCCGCACTGCTCTGCTACGGTTCCGAACCGGAGTAGGAAAGAGTTTACGATTCAGGGTTTTTAGGGCGCAGGATTTGGGGTTCAGGACGGTTGAGGGTTTATGGGGTTCTCCCAAAGGGCCCATCTCATTCAGAAGCAGCGATGTCCAAATCAGTTTTCTACAGCTCTTGTTGCCATGTGCCATGTGCCTTCGAAGACCTGGACTCCGTCGTTCTCCTCCGGAACTGGGAAGCCTTCACCCACAGCGACGCGGCCCTGGAGGTTCGGTTTCGAGATGCTGCTACTTGTAGACTGATGTGCAGATGGTAGTCGGGCTGCTGCCAGGTGATCGGAGAGCTCGATGGTGTGATTAGCGGCCTCTGGGGACTCAAGGCTTCGAGCTCAAAGCCTGACCAGTCCTCTGTGTTTTTTTGGATTCATTCGCAATGCCAGGTGATACCGCGCATCATCCGTGATTGGGGCTATGGGCTGGACCGGATCTCAGCTGCACGCAGGGAAAGTTAAATGGTCTTAACGCGTGTCTCCTGCATTTCCACGGAGAGGTCGCGAAGACCCGCTTCATGCTGCTTGGGCATACCTCCATCGAGCAGGTGGATAGCGCGAGGGTCTTTGAACATTAGGGTTCCGTTCAGGGGTCTCGGTGTTCCTGTGATCCGTGATGCCTCTACTGTCTGCAGTAACGCGAAGTCCACGTAAACCCTCAATCTTTCAAGTCCAAACCCCTGGGCCCGCATCTTCTGAGTCTTCTACGTGAGCCCTTAAGTTACTGTGCCACAGGTAGCCGATGATCTCGTCAAGGCTTCCGCAGATGTCGGCGCGATGTTATGCTGTGTACACCCTGGCTAGGTCACGGCTAGTTATGCAGGAGCAGATGTATAAACAACAAGCCAACTGAGGCAAGAAGCGAACAAGCACGCATGCAAACAGCAGATAAATTCACACGTGGAGCCTCCGAAATTTATAGATGCATGTATGCGGACAGAACTACCCTCCCACACCCGATGTCAACGTGACAAAACCCACATGCACCCATGTCGTTACGATCTGGTCTATCTTTGCGTATATATCTGCACACTGAGCCCTGATGACGATTTCGGATTCCCCTCGCAAGCCTACAGGAAGGGGAGTTGCCTTGCACCGTCTCCTGAATTGTCTGAGCAGTGCCAGAAGTCGTCACGTTGGAGTTGCGCTGTTCGGAGTCTCATCTTCGCGACTTCACAAGCACGTATCTCCTGGCATCGGTCTTTCGGCGTACAAGTCGAAACCCCAAATGTGCTTAGATCTGAGGCATCACTGGGAGGCGGTTGCGGTTGGAGAAGTAGCAGTATTTCTTCGGGGCATCCCCGAAGTCTCCAAACCCGTGCAGATGCACAACCGCAGAAGCTCTGATGTTGAAACCTAAGTTGCAGTTCGCGTACCGAGCGCTAAGATCTGTGGCCAGGAACGCCTGGTCGACACCTGGGAGCCAGACGCAACCAAGGGCGAGCATGTCTGCCGATCCTGAGAGTAGCTCCTGGGACCTGAATTATTTGACTTCTGTGCCGAGCTGATCTGTTTCGTAGCAGCTGCAGCAGACTTGTTTGGGCCACTGAGGTTATCTGACGGCTTCATTTACAGTGCAGCGATGTCAAGAGAGCCCTGACTCTGAATGTGGGCCGAAGGCGGAGAGTCCTATAAGGCTTGGTCACTCTATAGCTGTAGAAGAGCGGACGTTCTTGTTTCTTGGTCCAGTGCTCTCATCACCTGCTGCGCTGGCACGTCCGCTTTCTCTGGCAGAGAATGAATGTCCAGCAAGCTGTCGGTCAGAAAGATGACAATATCCAAAGTTCTTCTGTTTTTGCCCTTGTCCATGACCTACACCATGCTACGCCACTGGCCGTCCTTGAAGCTGGATCATGACATCTGCTGTGAGAAAGCCTGGGCAATCTTCCAGTTGTACAAACGTAGGTTTCGAGGTCCGGCAAGCTATAAATTAGGCTTTAGCAATGTTTTCGCAACCTTGTCTCGGTGTAGGCCAGAATTGTGCAGAGAAGGCTTCTGGACTTGAAACGATCTTTTCGCGCGGTGGCACGGGAGCCTTCCGCGCCCGAGCAGCTGCATCTCTGGCTTGGGAGTGACTGCTCAGAGCTTTTGATATCTTTTGATTATGTTAGGGTACTGCTGCTCCGTCGCAAATGCGGGTTGCAGACAGACCTGACTGTCTTGTGTTGTCCATGTCTTAGCTGTCCCAAGGAACAGAGGGAGCATTACTGGATAAAAACGGGAACTTCTGCTTCGCTTCACGGGCTTCAGCTTCCGTTCCAGCCCCGTCTTGGGGGCCTTGAGAGCGTCGCTGAGGCCGATGGCTTGATCCGTGCCAGGGATTTTGATTCGGGAATGAGTATTAGTATTAGTATATTAATATTAGTATACTAGTCTTAGTATTAGTATTAGTGTTACTATTAATCTACTTCTGCTCTGGCTTTCTCGTTGCATCCAATGTTGGCTTTCGGATCGTTTTCTCCGCCAATTCTTGGCTGTGATTCCTCGGTGGTGTGTGGCCCGCAGTGGGAGGTATCACCATCAGCTTCATGCACGCGGAGACAGTTTTACATCTCGATCCAGCGGTTTGTCAGTGTAGGTACGACAACTTATCAGCTAACTTCGAGCCCCTGAAGCGACCCCCGTAGCTGCCATGGCGCTCCTCTCCGAGGTGGGAGTGGAAGCCCTTACAGCAACCCTATATCGGAACCCTTCTAGGCAACCTTATTGTAAGCCTAAGAGTAAAAAGTGCAGGCTTCGATTGCACCTGCCGAGATTCGATAGCTGCCAAATTGTCAGGCGTTTGTCCTGGGTGCGGCACCGCCCACGATGCCTGTCGCCAGGACGTTCCCGGGGGTGCACCGCAATTCAAAGCAACAGAGGGAGGCTGCAGCAGACAAGCCAAGATCCCCGAACAGTGTGATTCGTCTTTCCCAAAGACTTTCTTTCGTGCTCCCTGCCTGCCACGCAGGCTCCCTTCAAAGCCCGGGCGGACAGTGCATGAAATTCCAGAGAGAGGCCGGCCTCGACATGTTGCAAAACCGAAGAGCTGTGCTGCCGAGGGGGGTTCCAGAAGTAGATTCATGCTGGCTGCGTCTGTATATACTCATATGGGAGATATGAGCTGATTCCAGGCCGGAGTCCGTCTGTCGGTTCCTAGTGGTGCAATATTGGCAAGCAAGGTGGCCCGTCCGGGCTCGCGGCAGCAGCCGCGGTTTTGGTGGCCGGCATCGTTGCGAAGAGGTGCCACCTAGTGAAGAGTGTGCTTGAAGTTGTGTTGCGAACAGGTTATATGATGGCAATGCAAGTAGATGCCGTACGCACTTCCAGGATCTGCCAGGCATGGACACTCCAGAACCTCTTTGTGTTGTTTTTCTGTACATGTGCTTCACGAATGCCGGGAAATGCGCGCATGCAGCGTATCTCAGCAGCTTTCTGTTTGTCGCTTTGGTTGGCATGATTGTGAACGACAGTTGCAGAGCATCGTAATGAAGACATCCAGTCATGTCTGTCAATCCATCACCTGCAGTCGGGTTCGTTGCTTGGTCTTCAGACAGTTTACATGCTGCCTATTCTTCAGGAGGAGCCCTGTCAGGATCATAGTGATAGTAAGAAGTAAGGAACAAGTATCAACAGGAAGGGCCACAAGAGGTGTCGGCCTAGTATCAGGATCCAGCAATGTAATCATGCTGTAATGAGCGTCGCGATTCAAACGTGACCTGCACCGTTTAGCCTAGACCTGAAACCCAAACGATTACGGCAGCGCTTGATATTCCTGAGCCATCAAAACAATTCGTTCCTTGAAGCTCGACCCTATCCCCAAATCCAAGCAGACGGATGGTGGACACGCGCGCGACGGCAGTAGCACTCCGTGCAGGGGTCTTGGTTTGACTAAAATTGCACACAAGTCCTATGTACAAGCATATACACATGTGTGTGTGTAAATACTTGTATATATATATATCTCTCTCTCTCTATATATATATTCTATCTGCGTCGCATGTTCTGGATATGCCTACATGTATGCATGCATGCATGCATGTTTATATGTAGGCATTTTTGCAGGTATATGTACGTACATATATATATATATATGTATGTACACATTTGCAATGTGTATATGTATATGTGTTTATATATGTATGTATGTATGTATGTATGTATGTATATGTGTATATGTATCTGTGTATCTATGTGTATATGTATCTATGTGTCTATGTATCTATTTATCTATGTACATATGTATAGATGTATATATATATATGCATATATGTATGTATGTATACATGTATATATCTTGATATCTGTATATTTATATATGTATGTATGTATGTATGTATGTGTGTATATATATATATATATATATATATGCATATGTGTCTATGTGTAGATGTGCATCTATGCGTACCTGTGTATATGTGCTTATCTGTTTATGTGGGATATATATATACACATGTTTATATGTACATACGTGTGTGGGTGGGTGTATGTATAGTCCTAGTTCCACACGGCTCTGAAGACTCTATGGACATATCGCGAAGCATGGAAGTACTGTTGGAGTGAAAGTGGTTGTTATGTGCAGTTGGTCGTTGGCATCGTTACGGCCAGTAAGGGAAGGCAGTGTCTGGTTCAGAGCTTGCTTGGAGTAATTGGTTACATTCGCCGAAGAAGTTTTATCAACGCTGAGGCAGCAGGAACTTCCACGGGGAAAAAGAAGAAGGCTGCTGGAAATGCAGCTCTCGCTCTGTGTTGTCTGCGAGAGCTAGCTTATGCTTACGATGCGACATGGTCGAGCCTAGGGCTCGAAGTTTTATCATGAGATGACAGTGCCATCCGCGTGTCACAGATGCATAGCCCATTTGTGTACATGTCTGTCGCCCTGTGCAGTCCGGCCGAAGCATTGCGAAGGAGATTCGCCGATGCAGTCGTTATTCTTTTTGCTATTCGGGCTGCAGCACTCAGGTCGTATGTTGTCTGGCTTTTTCTGGCTGATCCCTTGCTGATCTCAGCCCTGCGCACACGCAGGAGACACTGGCGAGATTGCGTTCTCGCTCGCCGCGCAAGGGCCTGAAACCCGAGGCTGCGGGCAAAGTCACCCGACCTGACCAGGTCCAGGAGTCCAGTTGCCATCTGGGCTCGACTAAGCCTCAAGCTCAACCCCCCTTTGAGCAGAATCTCTCTGAAGCCAAATTCACAAAGTTGCAAGAGTTTGGTTAACATCATTATGAGGAGTGCCCGGCCAGACAAGCCGCTTCCACACCTCCCGGACTTGGTCAGGGCGCGCGGAAGAAGATGCCTCCATCACCGGATCCTTGGGAGCTGGAGCGCAGCGAAGGGCAGTCACCCTAAATTGGCCAAGAAAGACAGCTTGAAGCAGTGACGTGGGCTTGATATGCAGGCACGTTTCTGCAGGCATATGCGAGGATAGGACAGGAGGTCGTAGTCTGGAAAACTACTACTTGTAGCATCCTTCGAGATCCTCAATTCTGATAATGGTCGGTTTTGGATGCGCTTCAACAGACATCCGATAGGTTGAGCCTCAGTTTCATGAGCCTTTAGCCTAGCCCCCGCCAGGACGAGGAGGGGCGGAAGATTTTTCCTTGGCCGAAGTCCTTCGCCGAGATTGCCAGCACCTCAGTTCCTGCCAGTGCTCCGAAAACGCGGTTCTTTGCGGGTCAGTCGATAAGGTGCAGACGGCTGCCTATTCGTCTCACCGGCATGTTTTGTAGAGCGATTCCATCGGGTCACACGGCCGAAGCTGTTTCGGAGCCGCTGAGGCAGTCCTATCTACAGCTAAATGCATCGTTTGGCTGGCTTTAACTTGTCACTCTGAACCCTAATCCCTAAGCCGAAAGAGGCCAGCCAAAAAGACTTAATCCCGAAACCCCTAAATCCCTTTGCCCAATCCTCCGCCAGGACAATGAACCTCATCATGGAGGGGGAGACTCGTCTGGAGGCCAGGTCTATGCGGCTTCTCATGGCCCAGTTCCAGACCCTTAGTCCTTAAACCCCCTGCACCGAAATCTCCTAAGCCGAAAGGCCCTGAGACCCTAACCGCAAGCGCCCTAACCCCTACACCCCAAGCTCTGAGCCCTGGACCCCAAACCCAAAGCCTGAAGCCCAAACCCTGAAGTCCAAAGCCCAAACCCCTTTCAGGTTTGCTTTCCTCCGCTCCCTTTGGCCGACCTCGACTGGAACCTTTGCGATGTCACAGAGACGAGGCAAGCGCCAAAGGGCCAGAGATACAGATATGCATACATGCCATACTTACTTACATGCACACATACTCGCATGATACGTATACTGTATATGTGTACACAAAGAAAGGTACATACGCATACATTGATGCCTTCACCCCTTCTTTGCTATCAGGGTGGTTGACGCCAACATTCAGCATGCTATTGCCTTCGCAAAGCTCATCATCAAGGAGAGCGTTCTGGAAAAGTGGTGCACGGTGCACTTACGGCGGACCACTTCGTCTCAAGCACCACTCCACTTCCAATCAGACTGTTCCTTACAGGACAGGCGAGCTTTCCCGCAGATGAATGCAGAGGAGGCGCGAGAAGCAACATCAAGACGTGACCTTCCAGCATACCAAGCGACAAGCAACGTACAACGATACTTGCACAACGCTTTTCCTCCTGCTGGGAGCCCCAAAGCATTACGTTGAAGTGCTTGGGACTTCAGTTGGCTTTAAACCGTAGATACCCGAAGTCGACTTGATCCGCTTGTGATGCAGGCACTGAAAGCAGCAACTGCCGAGGCCTCAGAGCCGCTCCTGAAGGAAGAGCCAAAACCACGCGGTTGAGATTCTGCCATGTTTTGCGATGTCGAAATATAGCAGCAGAATTGAACATAGGACAGTTTTGTAGTTTAGTATTGCATGCCAGCATGTTACTTGTTTTACACTCAGGAGGGGGCAGAGCTCCAAGAGCCGGACAAGATCAAAGGGCACGCTCCGCGGTCTCTGCTTTGAAGTTTTATGTCTCTCCAGGTCTGACACGAAAAAAGGAGATAGCAACAATGGTAGTGCTAACAATGTGCGGAATCACAGTGAGACTACATGGAACAAAAGGAACCTCGAGAGAAGACGTGCAGCCAAACCGAGAGGCTTCTGGAGCGACGCTTTAAGAAGAAGCCTGACGGAGATTTGGGGCGAACTGCCTGGCCCTGACTGACCTACTGGTGACTCACGTAGACAGCTGACGAGTGACGACGAGCGTGATCATGAAGCCGCAGTCCATGCTGTGCATTTATCATGAGTTCATGGCTTGATCTGTGAGAATTGCTCCCACTACTCCGTGTCTTTAGGCTTAAGCCACATGTACTCGACTCACGGTCGAAACGATCCGAGCAGAACTCGGGACCATGACAGCGTTTCGCCACAAGATAGATACTCCAAGCCGTCATCCCCGGACAGGAAGCGAGACGGGTTGGAAACTTCGACCGAAAGACCTCGTACACTGACAACCATGGCACACTCAAGAGCAAAGAACCGCTGCTGAGTCTGGAGTCCCAGAAAATTTAGGGACCTTCAGGCCCGAACACTCGAACCCTTATCATAAGGACATCCCCAACAAGGTACTCCGAGTTTTCAAACAAACCCCCCTCATGTCGTCCATGCAACCATGTGGATCTGCATCGCTTCCGAGAAGGATCGCTGTGTCGCTCACGTCAGCCGGTGGCATCGGCACTCGTCCCTTTTGGCATCCCCACAATCGTCCCCGGCCCAAACCTTAGCTCCCTCAAGCTTGTTTCCTAAGCCCGGAACCCTCATCGCCAAACCCTAAGCCCTCAGCCCTGAAGCCCCCCTAGACAGGGAGCCCCGTTTTACATAACCCCAAGCTTCGAAGGAGCTGCCGGCTCCTGGGGGTGTCCGCTCCTTTCCATGCTCTGGACGGCAAGTGGCGGTGCTTCGAGGCGAAATGCGCACATCACAGTCCGCGTGTATATTACTCCATATGTTTGAATGCGGTCCCACCCTTCCTTGGTATGCTTGGTATGATTTGGAGGCGCAGAAAACGGATCCTCGCAAGTAGTGTCGTTTGGGGTTTTTGTCCCGATAACAATCTGCCTATGTTTGTTTATCTACGTACTTTCCTTCGTGTCTCCCTATGTGTATGCATGCTTGTATGCTTGCATGTATGTACGCATGTCTAGGCATTCGTACACACATGCATGCATGCATGCACGCATGCACACATGTACACTTACGTACATGCCTGCCTGCATGCCCACATACATGCACGTGCAGGTAGACACACATATATCTATATATATATACGCACATACGTACGTGCCGAATTACATTCATTCATTCATTCATTCATTCATTCATTCGTTCATTCATGTTTATTGATTCGTTCGTCCGTTCGTTTATTGATTCGTTCGTTCGTTCACATATTTATAGATATATACATATACACACACACACACGCTCTGTCTCACACACTTGCATGCAGGCATGGATGCATGCCTATATACAGAGAGACAGACATAGATGCCTGCATATGATGTTTATGTGTTATATATGTACATGTGTGGATGTTCTGTATGTGTATATGTATGGGTCATGTCTCCGTCTATTTATTTTCGTAGCTGTACATGTACATGTATGTGCATATGTTCGTGTATATATACATAGATGTATATGTGTATGCTTGTATGCATGCGTGTGTGTGTATATATATATATATGCATGTATGTATGTACCTACATACATACATGCATATGTAAATGTAGATGTGTGCGTATTGCATGGGCTGTGTTCTGACCAAGCCACAAATCCGAAGCCGGAAACCCAAGAAGAAGCCATGCATTCATGGCTGCATCCAATCTTGCGAAAGCTATTCCATGAGCGCTCTAGATGGGCCAGGTAAGGACGGTGACCTCTATGCCGCCGATGATGCCCTTCCTCCGCTGTCACGCGTTACGGATTGGCCACAGACTTTGCAGTGATTAGTGTGCTGATCCACGAGACCAGCAAAATACGGAACGAGCGTAGAGTTTCTGCTCTTTGACGTTGTGGTGGCGATGGCGGCTAGGGACGACTGCAAGTTTTCTTCGGTTTGGAAATCAAAAGAGCTGTTGTTAAGGTGACGCCGACCCACAGTGGCTCACTGACGCTTAATCAATACGAACACCAGGCTACAGCCTCTCTCCGGTCCCGGTGTGCAGTTCGACGGCCGGATCCTGCGGGCGGACTGTGCAGCATTGGGCACTAAGTTCGATCTCCGCAACGGAGAGGCCCATCATCACAAGCTTGTTGCTCAGCTGCTAACGGCTGCCGGAGACTGCTGGAGAAGCTGAGAATTCATCAAATCTTTTCAGTAGGAGCTCTAACCTAGAGGTTACTTGCAAAAGCTTGAAGAAAGTGCCGGCAGGTGATGGGAGCTTGGTGTCCGGGACGTGGTGTTCGAACTTTGGGTGAGGAGGCTTCGGGCTTATTCAGCGATCTGCATGACCCAAGCGGATGAGTTGGAGATAGTATTACCTACCACACACATGTATGTACATACATTTTTGCATATTTTTATGTACTATATATATATATGTAGAGATGTCAGCATGGATACGTAGGTGTGTGTATAACACACACACACACATATATATATATATATATATGTATACATATATATATATACACATATGCAGACATATATACATATATATATGTACAGACACACGCATATATATATATATATATATTCATGTAGCTGTATGCGCCTTTCCCTCTCTCTCCACACAGGTCTCTCCCCGCAATATGTTCGTGTTTATATAGACATATGTAAACATGTTTTTTCATATATATATATATATATATTTATACATATGTATGTATGTATGTATATATATATATACATATGCTCTCGGGTCCCGGGCCCCCACNNNNCCCCCCCCATGGTATCCCCGCCCTCCCCAGCGGTCCCGCACAACCGGAACGAACCCACTCAAACAAGAGGGAGGGAGGACGATCGAGACTGATCCCAGCCAGTGCTTCTTCACAGGAGCAGAGAACCGCATCAGAGCAGGGACAGGGGCACCGTTTGCAAGGAGAAAAGAGCAACATCATATATTGTATGGTAACGAGCACGTAACGATGACATTACTGCTAACAAGGCAGCAACCATACCATACCTCTGTAGAACACACTGCCCCCCACAGGCGGGGCCAACCAAAAACACCACAGGCCCCACTCCACAGGGAGGAGGGGACGAGGCCAAAGAAAACTAGACGGCTTGACAGGCAAGGGGGGGATGGATACCATGGGGTGGGGGGGGAGTGGGGGTGCAGCAGCCCTGCATCATATGTATGGATGTGTGGATATATATATATATATGTATATGTATATTTATTTATGTATGTGTGTATACATTTGTATATATAACAGATACATACGCACGCAATTGCATCGCTTGTCTTTCTGGGTCATCCTTTGTCAACCTGCCCTCTGCCCTGTGCAGTCCTTGCTGTTCCTCCTTTTTCTTGAGCTGGTGTCCTTCCTTGCCCGCTGCTTGACAGCATTGTTAACTTGAAGTCCCTTTCAGGGTTATTGTGATTTCGAGGAGCGGTACAGGCAAGGTGCATGAAAGGGAACTATCCTCATTACCAGCGCTTTCAAGATGTTCCTGCGTGTGCAAGGGGCAGTGACCACTGTGAAGCCAGTTCGGTTCCCGGACGTATAAACCCTTAACCCTAAACCCCTAAATCCCCGCAACTAATCCCTAAACCCTTAATCCTTAAACCCTAATTTCAAGGCTTCTTCTGTCGCCGATCGAGACTTCAGACGCTCCGCAGCCGTGTGGTGGAGGGGCGCTTTGAGGCCGAGCTGTGTCGGTGTAGGTTTAAGGGTTGTTTTGGTTTGTAGGGGTTTAAGGGTTATTTTGGTTTAGGGTTTGGGGTTTAGGGGTTTAGCGGTTTAGGGTTTAGGGTTTAGGGGTTTAGGGTTTAGGGGTTTAGGGTTTAGGGTCTAAGGGTTCAGAGCTTTTGCTGTTTTGCCTCCGGAGGTCCTGGCCGAGAGCCCTCCAAAGCGCTGGGCCAATCCGCTTCGGGCAGCTGCCAGGCCAAGCTCAACAACATAAGCGTGTAAGAATCAATAGTCATAACAACAATAAGAGTAATAGTAATTAAGAATCAACAGTCATAACAACAACAAGAGCAATAGTAATTAGTAATGCTAGGGATCATAATAGTAGTAATAATAATAGTTGTTGTCAATAACAGATCCGAGTGTTCTTGCAATCTCGCCCTAGAGCGCTGAAAGCTACCTGAACCAGCGCAATCAGAAAATCTTCACATGCTGCCGAGGCTTCTATGGATTGCAAGATCTACAATCATAATTTGCCAAGGGTCGTGACAAGTGCAAGGCGGCAGCGATCCTAAAGGCACAACGTCAGATCCTTTGCCCAAAATCTGAGAGGTGGCTGACGATTCCGCATCGACAATCCGCGGCGTTGCCTGCAGACACGGCAGTCGACATTCAGGCTCCTCTTTGTTTTTTCTTCTTGGGGGAAGGCCTGTGCAATTTAGGGTCCGGGGTTTGAGGTTCCAAGCAAGATCTTCCATGTCCGTATGTGAAGGTGTTACCGCTTGCCAGCAGACAGGGTGCGGAGGAGCTAAAGATCTCTGCCGTATCTTGACTGCAGAAAGACTACTGGCAAGAACCATGTGAATATGAGGTAATCAAACTTTTGCAACATATGCACGCGTCCTCGTCTCGATGTCCCTGCTTCCGTGTGTAATCGCATCAAAGGTTGTCAGCAGCCGGCGGCCGTGGCGAAGGGCAGAAGCAGGTCGCGCCGTCCTCAGGCCGGATCAGGGGACTGTGACAGGCTGTCTTGCGAAGAAGTCGTGGTTCGAGTTTCGACGAAGCTCCGTCTTCTTGGCAGGCTTCCGCCCAGAAGAATGCAGCAGTGGCCCGGCATTTGTACTCCTCTCGCTCGCGCGCGAGAGGCATCTGAGAATCTGTTTCCCTTGCAAAAAAGGCCGCAGATGGGCGCTCTCGTTCGAGAGACCTTCGGAAGGCCGGATCTGATAGAGACCGAGGCCAGGCCTCTCACGGAGCCTCAGCCTGAGTTGGAGTTGGAGTTGCCTGGCACAGATCTTCGTGGCGGTGTGGGTGGCGCAGTTTGTGGCCCCGATGGCGCGCGGCCTGGGCCTTGACCAACGCATGTGGCCTGGCTGAATGGCCGACACATGCCTCTTCGCTACCGGTTTTTGCCAATCTGCGGTACGAGAGCACGGAAAGGTGTTCGATCTCACAAGCCATGGGCAGGTTCAACAAAATGCTCGATGTGCTACACACTCGAGGCTACTTGACTGAATCGTTTTCTTCTTGAGCTCCGACGTGGCACTCTTCTCCTATTGCTGAGACGTGTTGTCTTCTCCTTCCCGACTCCCCACAGGCGAGCCTATAGGGAGCAGCTGTTATTTGTTGCATCAGTTTTCCAATCTGATGGGGTCAAGGTTACAACTTCATTCTGCTTCTGGTTGACAGTCGCTCTGCGCGTTTGGCCGAGCGGCTCCGCGACCACTACGAGGCAAATGCAAACACGAACAAAGCAGCTGAAAAGAAAGCGCCATGCTCTTCTTTTCCTAACATCCTTTGGCCTCTCACTTTTAGACCTGATTTTGCCTCAAGTGTGTGGCTGGAGAGGATCTCTCCGCCCCTAAGGTGGGTTAAGAGTAAGAGGGCCCTGGTTACTCCTGCTCGTTCTCGGGTTCAGTGCGAACCTGTGGGGCAGCTTTAATGGCGGTGTCAGCCGGACTCCGGCAGACCCCGAGGCAAGCTCCTCTTGGCAAGACATCGCTCTGACGGATGATGGCGTCGTCACTGCTGTCTCGACCGAAGCCGAAATTGCAACCAGCATTCTCGACTTCTCACTGTTCAAGTCGGTAACGAAGATCGCCGTGCGATTCGAAGACGTGGCTATGAACAAGGACGGTTGCGGCAACACCGACATTTTGGCGACGGCCCCGCACCGAAGCATTAATGGGGCCAGAGGCATCCACATCAGTACGGATCTTGGCCAGACCTTCACGGAGTCTAAAAGTTCGGAGGTGCCAAACAGGCGAGGGCAGTTGGGGCCATTCCATGCCGTTCGTTCGTGAGCTCCGACATGGGCGCCACCTGGACCGAGGTCAGCCTTGGGAGTGCTGGGGAGTATGGGTGTGAGACGTGTGAGACAGTAGGGATGTCTGCCGACGGCTCCAAGATGATCGTTTCTTGCAACATCCATCAGGCCGGCTTCAAGTCTTCAAGGTTGCATTTCTCAGTGGCGAGGGATGACTTGGCTGCGAGACGCGAACGTCGAGGTCGAGCTGGATGGCTGTCAGTCTGCAGTGCTGAGCGATGATGGATCTATGGCGGCGTTGTCGGGTGCGAAGTCCAGCGAGGCAAACGTGGTTAGTTTTCTCCCACATACACAACCTCGATCGCCCTCGCCATCGAAGTCCTCTTCAACATTGAGGTCTGGATGCCAAGCTTGGGCAACACAGTACATGCATGCGCAAGCGATCAATGAGAATTACGACGACATCATGGATGTCGTCGAAATTCTGTTTAATCTGGTCTTCAGATCTGCTGCTAAACCCATTTCCTAGATTTCTTTTCTTTCCCCGCGCCAAGTTCGTGGACTCGTCCTCGGAATTTGCAGAGCTCCAAGCCATGCATGCGGTATTTCTCTTGCGCATGCATATACTATGTTGCCCAAGCTTGGCATCCAGACCTCAATGTTGAAGAGGACTGTGATGGCGAGGGCGATTGACAAGCTGCGATGCCACCGTCACGGCCACGGTCACCGCGGCGACAGCCACGGCCATCGCCACCGTCACCACTGCGAGGGACGCGACCGACGAGACCACGACCACGATGGCATCGGTCCCCACTGTCGTTGAAGTTTCCATGGCACTTACAGTTGATGACCCCACTACAAGGACGTGGGTTACTCCGGCACCGTCGAGGTCACCAGCAAGACCTGGATGGTTGCCAAGACCACCAGCACAAGCGGACAAAGGAGCGCTGCCGGCGAGGCGACGTCGCAGGTGGCAAGTGTTGCCTTCTTGGTAGTCGGCCTCTCTGCAATGTTCTGGGCGTGGCTGAGCGCTTGGCACTCCAGCAGTATCAGGGGAAGCAGCTTCGAGGGTAGAAGCGTGGAATGCTCTGTATCTCGCAGAACATATGTTCCTGGCTTAGTATGGTCTGTGTTGTCTCCACCGTGCTTTTGGACGGCATGTTGTCTCTGGGACCAGGCGCAGGGGTGTGTGGCCGTTCCCGAACCCAACGCAATGGGAAGCTTGGCATGCCACAACCGTCCAGGGGGGTGGCCGGATTACCTTGCAGTGCTGATAACGAGGATCCTTCCGTTGAGCGTCGATGTTTTGGGTTCGCATTCGGATAAACTCGCTGGTCGTGACTAAGCTTGAGCTGCGAAGCTATGCTCTGAGGACTTGCAAATGCGATGCTTCTCAGCGTCTGCGGCAACGTCGCAGGGGCCCTAGCTTTGGAGGATCTGCTGGGAGGACTTTGAGAAAGCTGACGGCGCCAGGTGCCAAAGCAGCCGACGAAAGTCGCAACGAGTCTTCTGGCGACCAGCGCTCTACGCCTGGCACACGGCTATGCAACTCGCCATAATAGGACTCGAAAGAAGTATTTAAGGCACGTTGTGATAGTCACTTCTCTGCTCGCATGTGAGGTTTCAGGGCCGCTTCTCCTCGAATTCGTGCAGGTTCCACGCGTGCGCTTCGAATTCCGGATTCCGACCAGAGGGACGGCTCGATTGCCGTTATGTCTGCTGCTTGCTGCTTAGAAATTTCACACAATTTCACCCTCTCATGGAGTCCATGCCAACGTGTTCAGCGAGCCCCTCGTTCCGATTTTCCACGCTCTCTGCTTTGTGGATCAGAGCCTGGCAGGTGGTTTTGCCTGCGCTGCGCAGTGGCACCTGGCAGCGTGGAAATGAAGGGCCTCTGAAGGCAGGGGGCCCATTGAGACTTTAAGCCGCGTGAAACGTAGCCACATGGTGCTTTCGAAGCCTTTGTGCTTTCGAAGGTACTTCTGCGGGCCATGCAGGTGCTGGGCTATGTCGCCAGGTTGCAAACAGGCGTAGAAGGAACATATAGGAACAACTCAACGATTCTTTTTCGTGTTGCTTCGTCTATGCATCCCTGTTGGGATTCGGATTGAACTGTTTGCTGTGCCTGGACCGTCTTGCGTCGAAGGTCTCCATCGACGCAGATGGCAAGGTTTCAGCTGTGGAGTCGCAGGAGCTACAGGCCGGAGTTTTTGCGGGGGTGGGTACCCGGCCATGCCGTTTTCTTGTTTTGGTGCAGGAAGGGGGCCGCGTAATGTCTCTCTCACTTTTTCGTTGGTTTTCGGGATAATCAGTCTGGATACTCTGGACGTCTTGCCAAAGCCTCTTGCATCTGCAGGCGCTGGTCACACTTCTGGCTTCTGGTGGCTCCTGCGACACCCTGCTGCGCAACATCTATCAGCAGGATGGATCGTCAGATTGTCACGACTTCTGTTAATGTTAGTGGCCATTCGAGGCGACAGCATTTAAGTCTGATCGACGGCCATACAACATCAAACTGCGTATCGGCCAAGATAGAGTCATAACCACAGTTACAATCGTCGTAAGACTCAGGTACGTACTGGTAGTTGCAATGACTGTAAAGACGCAGTAGATGTGAGGCTGGAGAGCCAGTACCATGTTTAACAGAAATCTTTAAGTCTTGGTACGAATGGCAACATAGATGAAGTTATTATGTTCTTTAACAAGGGCATTGGGTTCCGTATACATGTTCATAGAGGCTGAAATCGTAACCCGCTGGCGCTAAAGCCCTGAACACCATGAAGCACTCCAAAGCATTATAGCGCGCAGTAAAGCACCATACATGCTCATAGATGCCCGCCCCGAAATCCTAAACCCTAAGCCCTAAACCCGAAACCCTCCCTAAACCCCTAAACCCTAAACCCCTAAACCACGAAGGCCTGGCCGCCCTTTGCTTTGAACTCGGAAAAGGCGGCCGTCTGCTTCGAGGCGAAGTAGAGGAAGTAAAGCCATGAGAGCGGAATCTTTGGGGGTGTATCGTCAAGTATTGCTACGAGGTTAGGGGTTTACGGCTTTGGGGACAAGAGCTCAGTGAAGCGAGTTTGGTGGTGTTTGGGGTCTCAAAGATCATAGGATAAGCGTATAGGGTAGAGGCTTTGGGCGTTTTACTTTTCCCCAAACCCTAAACCCTAAACCCTAAACCCCTAAACCCTAAACCCTAAACGACCCCTGAGGCATGGCAGACGCGACAGTGGCGGGCCGAGGCCGGTCACGGAGAGGGCACTGGGAAGCTGGGAAGTGCAAGGCATGTTCTTGCAAGATGGGCCAGTTAGGGTTTGACAAGGGCTTTGGGGTATAACGGTATACTAGAAGTCGTCCTCCATGACGGTTTTGGTTTCGGCTGACTTTGGGGCTTCCGCTGTTGGCTTTGGTCTTTTTCCTCGGTTTTTTCAGGCTTCTACCGAAAGCGGCCTTCAGCTGCTGGATGGGGCCATCCTGACACCCCTCTTGACGCAGCTTGTCTGTAATACAAAGGGGTCGGAAGAATCTGTTCGTGCAGTAAGATCCCCTTGTAGTCCTTGTTGACTGGTAGCGTTGCAAAAACGATTAGGTTTTTCCGATAGCGAGATGTGGTGAGGTCACTGGTTGTAGCTCTTCGTGCCGAAGGCTCGCCCCTTTCTGGAAGAGAGGCTGACTTCGAGCTGGTGGGTCGAAAGGTTCGTCCTTAGTCGGAGAGAAGACGATCTCCATGGAGCCACGGTGGACAAAGACTCTCGTCGCTTGCCACCACATGTCCCAATTTAGCTTCGGGTTTGTTGCATGGCGTGCAACGGGCATGAAAAGCTTGGTTGAACCATCAACACTGCACTTGTTCGGAGAGGTGTTGCCGAGAAGCTTCTAGATTGCCTCTCTACCCCTGCCAAACAGGGTCCACCGCGCTCCCCGGGAGCTTGAAAACTCGGAACTCTGGGGTTACCTGTATTCTCATGCTGCTGTCCTGGGCTCAGGATGTGCTCCTGAATGAGACGCTTGGAGTGGGCTCCTGCAACGAGAAAGGCCGCGACTTGAAGTCGAAGCCGGAAGTGGGTTTTCTGTCCGTAATCATCGCAGCATTAAATATGGTCCCATAGTATCAAGAATATGAAAAAGAAAACAAGAGTTACACAATCGTCACACACTCCCACCATTCATAGAGTAAGATCACATAACGTAATCTGAGCAGAGTGTCAGGTGTTGTGCACATCACAGCTCCCGGAGCCTTGGCACTTCAGCGCGCCCTGGCTCATCTAGGAGATGCTCACAGGGAAGGCGCTGCCGCTGCTTTAGTGGGGTGCCACCGAGGTACTTATACCTTCTTGGTCGCAGCATCATACGCACCGATGTGCCTCGTTTGCAATCTGAGCAGGCATGAGAAGAGAGGCTTCAGCCGGTGTTGGCTCGTCTTTGTCTCCCACAGGCTGGCAAACATGCAACGGATTCTCTTCGAGGATCCGAGCCGAGTGCGTTCCGCACCAGTGAGCGTTTGCAAATCTTGGCTGCCGCAAAGCAGGCCTTCTAGCAGCTTCGCAGCAAGTCACTCTTGCCGGGATGGCTCAAGCCGTTCTTTAAAAGTCAGTACTCGTTCAGAGCCATGGGCGCAGAAGAAGACGGGGAGAGGTGCGCGTCTGTTTTCTGCGAGCTCAGAGAGGCCGTGCCGCCGTTCCTGCTTCCTTGTTCTTTGGGTGCCAGACCAGCCAGCTCCTCGACACAGCCGGCAGCCGCCGAGTCCCATGATGGCGAGGCACGGGCTGGGCTGGGCCCGTTTTTCTGCAAAAGGCAGCACCTGCGCCTGTCCTTGCAGGCTGTCCTCAAAAAGCTTCACATCTTGCCCCTCAAAGAGGCGGACAAGAAGATCAAAGGCCGGTGGTCTGAGCACCACCATCTCCTTCTAAGAATTTCGCACTTGCAGGCATTCTGCGTAAATTCCACACATGTTGTGTCCCTGAGGCCGTCAGCGAATGGAATTTCTTGCAGAGACGTTGCGCCAGCTGCGAAGTACGAAAGCCACGGTGTGCTCTGGGGACTTGGTGAGAGTGGCTCCTACAAAAAAGAAGCACCGGTGTGGCTTTAAGATCTGGCAGGTGAAGGAGTCCTAGTCCTAGGCCTCGTAGGCAAATTGCTATAGTACAATAGGCCCCAAACCCTTCGAATTTTTAAGGCCCCTACATTCCTTCGCTTTTCGGTTGCAAGGCGAAAGAGGCGGAGTTCGTGGTCATCAAGTGCGACCCGCCTCAGGGCTGCCTGGGAATGGAGACAGATTTTTTTGTTGACGGAGCCCCGGTGATCTGCTGCTCGGGCTCAGAAAGACACTGACTTCGTTGGTGGCATGATGTTTGATGTATACTTGACCTATCAATGAGCGAGCTTAGCAGATCTTTAGTCGTCACCTTTGCATCGTCTTCGATCTTGCTTCTGCCCTCGCAGGCTTTCAGAAGATCCAGTTCAGCGCCTGGGGTCCCACCACACTGAGCTCAGAGGAGCTCTTCAACAATTACGTCCGGCCATACTTCAAAGGTGAGTATTCGCCGTATGGCACGGCCGGTGTGAAGAGAGTGAGACTGCTGTACACGGGACAGGTCGTCCAGGTGCCGGTTGAACCAAAAGGATTTACGCACTACGAAGCAACGTCTTTGCACCCTAGTTACCTCGAACCAAGATACCACCGCTAAAGGGACCTGTGACAGACTACGGGCTTCTGTTGCAGAAATATTTGGGTTACATGAAATCTTTACGCTAACTCTCAGGTGGGCGAGGTGTGCCTACAGGTCGAGGCAACGGAGCCCCAAGGGCTTGGAATGGTGTCCACGGATACAGAAATCTTCGCGAACTGGGACACAACTCCTGAGTTCGAGAAGGTGCATATTCTCCCCTTCATGGACACATTGCCCAGTGCCTACCAATACGAGCTGTTTGGAGATTACCTTAAGCCGTACCTGATGGCGAATCAGCACAGGAAGTACCAGCATGGTGACCTCTTCACTTATCAGGGCGTGCAGTTCAAAGTTGTAGCTTGTGAGCCCGATGTGGTTGCTCGAATCGGGAAGAGTACTACCATCTTCTGCCAGGGGCACCTGACCCCGACGTTGCGAAACCTTTTGCCCCCACACTTGATGAACCAGGTGGCGCAGCTGCCGCAAGGCCTGCAGATGCTCCTGCTCAGCTCCGAGCGCACCACCAGGGAGCTCGAAGACATGCTGAACCATCGGCGAGGGCTCTTCCCCCAAACCATCGAAGAAATCGAATCCTTCACATGGCCCCCACCTCCACCACCTGCTGGAGTTCCCGAGAGACCACAGACTACGTGTATGATTTGCCTCGAAGACTTCGAATTGGGAGATAAATGCCGACGTCTTCCTTGTGGCCACGTCTTCCATGAGAGTTGCGTCGATGAGTGGCTGAAGAGATGCACCGACTGCCCAATTTGCAAGGCAAATGTTGACCGTGCAATTCGAAATTACTGAACTCGCCACCTTGGCGCCCTGCTAGATTCAACCGCACACCTTTCGGCCAAAAAGAGTCCCAGAAGTGTCAGCTTTACTGTGTTCGAGTGTATCAAGGCATGAGGCAATCTGCCGCTCCTTTCACAGGATGCCGCGTGGGCCTTTGGCGAGTCCTCGCCCAAAGCTGAGGCAGGGCACTTAATGGACACACTTGCCACTACGACATGTTGACGCTGTTGGCACGAACTACGACTGCCGCTGTTGTTGCTGCTGGTCAGGTGGCACTACTAAACCGAAACGGCAAGAGTAATTATCATGACCCTTACTCTTGTTCGAGCAACTGATTGCAGCTGCGGTTCTCGAAGCAGGTCCACGTGGATCGCACATTGAATGTGATGGGCAGCGGCTTACAACACAAGGCCGGAGCTAACTTACAGTTCAATGCATTACTGCTCTGTGTGACTGTGCAACAGCGCCCTAAATAGCAAACTAGCCAGCGGATTGCTCCGGTTGTCTTCACCGTGACCACCATGGTCACCAACTCCTTTCTATTCTCAGCTGATTGTCTGTAAGGTTTTCTTCCGCGACTTCCTCGAGCTCATACGACCACTCTTTGCCACGAGTGACTTCGCCGAGCAGCCGCGATACGTAGCCGACACAGGCAATCGGGTCTCCCGCTGCGGGAGGGCATACGGCAGTGCAATGCTAATGGGTACGCATATACTATGTTAATGATGTTTTTATGTGCATATGTATATGTATATGTATATATATATGCTAACACCGCCCCCCCCCCCCCCC